>CM041798.1:33831593-34059092 GCA_023376895.1 Aspiorhynchus laticeps
CATATTTTTCTTCCGCACTTTTTCCTTCCACTCAACTCTCTGTTAACATGCTTGGATACATCACTCTGTGAACAGCCAGCTTCTTTGGCAATGAATGTTTGTGGCTTACCCTCCTTGTGAAGTGTGTCAATGATTGTCTTCTGGACAACTGTCAGATCAGCAGTTTTCCCCATGATTGTGTAGCCTAGTGAACTACACTGAGACCATTTTGAAGGCTCATGAAAACTTTCCAGGTGTTTTGAGTTGATTAGCTGATTGGCATGTCACCATATTGTAATTTGTTGAGATCGTGAATTGGTGGGTTTTTGTTAAATGTGAGCCTAAATCATCACAATTAAAAGAACCAAAGACTTAAACTACTTAAGTCTGTGTGCATTGAATTTATTTAATACACAAGTTTCACAATTTGAGTTGAATTACTGAAATAAATTAACTGTTCCACGACATTCTAATTTATTGAGATTCACCTGTACTTCCTGGTTTTAGTAAGGACTCTAGCTGCTGCATTTTGGACCATATGGAGTTTGTTTATTAAGCGTGCAGAACAACCACCCAGTAAAGCATTACAATAATCTAACCTTGAGGTCATAAATGCATGAATTAACATTTCTGAATTTGACTTTGAGAGCATAGGTCTCAATTAAGATATATTTTTAAGATGGAAAAATGCAGTTTTACAAACGCTAGAAACGTGGCTGTCAAAGGAAAGATTGCAATCAAATAGCACACCTAGGTTCCTAATTGATGACAAAGAATTTACAGAGCAGCCATCAAGTGTTAGACAGTGTTCTAAGTTATTACATGTGGGGGTTTTAGGTCTGATAATTAACACCTTTGTTTTTTTTCAGAATTTAGCAGTAAGAAATTACTCGTCATCCAGTTTTTTATATTGACTATGCATTCCGTTAGTTTCTCAATTTGGTGTGTTTCACCGGGGCGCAAAGAAATATAGAGCAGAGTATCAACAGCATAACAGTGAAAGCTAACCCCGTGTTTCCTGATGATATTTCCCAAGGGTAACATGTAAAGCGTGAAAAGTAACGGCCCTAGTACTGAGCCTTGATGTACTCCATACTGCACTTGTGATCGATATGAGATCGATATGATACCTCTTCATTCACTGCTACAAAATGATGGCGGTCAGATAAGTACGATTTGAACCATGCTAATGCACTTCCACTAATGCCAACAAAGTTTTCTAGTCTATTCAAAAGAATGTTGTGGTCGATAGTGTTGAACGCAGTACTAAGATCCAGTAGCACTAATAGAGAGATACAACCACGATCGGATGATAAAAGCAGGTCATTTGTAACTCTAATGAGAGCAGTCTCAGTACTATGAAACGGTCTAAATCCTGACTGGAAATCCTCACAAATACCATTGTTCTCTAAGGAATATAATTGTGAGGATACTACCTTTTCTAGTATCTTTGACAGAAATGTGAAATTCAAGATCGGTCTGTAATTAACTAGATATTTGGGGTCAAGTTGTGTTTTTTTAATGAGAGGCTTAATAACAGCCAATTTGAAGGTTTTGGGGACATATCCTAATGACAATGACAAATTAATAATAGCCAAAAGAGGATCTATGACTTATGAAAGCACATCTTTTAGTAGTTTAGATGGAATAGGGTCTAACATACATGTTGTTGGTTTAGATGATTTATCAAATTTATACAATTTTACCTCTCCTATAGTAGTTCCTCTCCTCTCATTTGCCTTTTGGACATGGCTCATTTTTATAAAAGTAATCATGGGGGATAGACTCTTTTAAAATAATGTATTCATCTGGTTTTAGACAGGTTTCTGTCAAACAGAGCACATCTAGGTTATGATCAGTGATCATATCATTTACAAAAAGTGCTTTCGTAGAAAGGGACCTGATATTCAGTAAGCCAAGCTTTATCATTTGTTTCTCTGTATTATATACATTTTTCTTTGTTGAACATAAATTAAATTGTTACTCTTAAATTGGTTTGGATGTTTTTTTGTATTTTCTAGTTCGGGGAACAGACACAGTCTCTATAGTGTGATATCTAGGTGAAAGAGTCTCTACTGTATATGCTGAGAATTAACTGACTTCTGTGATGTGAGGCGGCTAGCAGACGGTCAGTTTTGCCAGTCTGTCTGCTTCCTGACCTGGGCCCCAGTTAGTCAAGTATGAACTCTTAAGACTATGTGCCATATTTCTAGAGAGAAGAGCGGCACCACCCCAGGAGGAATGAAGAGCATCTCTTTTCAACAGATCAGGTCTGCCCCAAAAACTCGTCCAATTGTCTATAAAACCTATGATATTCTGCGGGCACCACTTCGACACCCAGCCATTGAGTAACGACAGTCTGCTATGAACCTCATCACCGGTAAGCAGGGAGGGGACCAGAGCATATTACAGTGTCTGACATCGTATTTGCAAGTTCACACACCTCTTTAAAATTATTTTTAGTGATCTCCGACTGGTGAAGTCAAACATCATTAGCACAGATGTGAATAACAATCTTACTGAATTTACGTTTAGCATTAGCCAGCACTTTTAAATTTGCCAAGATATCAGGCGCTCTGGCTCCTGGTAAACATTGGACTATGGTAGCTGGTGTCTCTATTTTCACAACAATAGCAGGAGAAGCAGCCATTACTCACCGTGATTGATGAGTGATTCACTTACCACTGTTGTTTGATGAACTCGTGAAAAACGGAGCAAGAAAAATGAAAACAATAACAATTTTGTTAATAGGTTTTAAGCAAAATCTCCTAGCTAAGATGCCTAGAAGTAAGATAAAATTCTCTGTGAAAATGGATAACTTGTTTGTTTGCTGGTTTTTATTTGCTGGTCTTTGTTACAATTGTATTTTTTTAATTGTTTTTTTTTTTTCATGAAAATTGCCTAATAGCGTGACGTACATTCATGTACGTCACGAGCACATCAGACCGGCAATAATGCGATTAGGTGCCTGTAAATGCACTAATTGATAATAATCAGAAATGTTTCTTGAGCAGCAAATCAGTATATGAGAATGATCATGTGGCACTGAAGACTGGAGTAAAGGCTACTGAAAATTCAGCTTTGCCTCACAGGAAGGTCTCACTTACATTTTAAAGTGTATTAGAAAAAGAGTATAAAAATGTTATTTTAAATTCAAAAAAATATTTTATAATATTACTGTTTTGTACTGAAATTTTGATCAAATAAATATAGCCTTGGTTAGCAGAAGAGACTTCTTTCGAAAAACATAAAAAATAAAAAAAGATTTTTGACTGGTTGTGTACATACATTAGCAACATTAACGAGATGATCCTCACTTTCAGCTGCCAGAGAAGAATATTGACAGTACAGGCTCGGGATGGTGAAGAGGAGGAAGAACACGTTTGACAATTTTCTCATACCTTTGCCATGTGTTATAATAAAAACAATAAACCTGACAACAATAATATGGTACATTTTAATAAAAGTTTCCAGTTTGCAAGGAATCTGGAGTCTCTGACTCTGCACTAGAGGAACTCTTTGCTGAAGAAGACCAAGTGCTGAGGAGGAGCCTTGTTTTACAGTAAAACACTGCATCGACCCTCCATTAAAATATCAAGAGTGAAGCCTCATCCTCCTGTCCTTCCCTCAGAAGAGCCTGCCTTCTGTTGCTGGGGTAAGAACGACACTCTTCCTCTTCTCTCACAGCCATCCAGCACCTAACTCTGCCTCCTCAGCACTGTCTTCTCCACAGTCAGTAATCAGAGATCACAGATTCTCCTGAGAAATTCAACACGCTCATTTTCTTAAACAAATACTGTTTATGTTTTTTGGGGTGGGCCAAATAATACAGGAGAGATGCTAGAAATCTCTATATTGTTCATTTTACATATCTTTACTCTTTATGAATGTTGTTGTTTCCTTTATTTTATCTTCTGAGAAGCTCAAGAACTATGGTTCTTTGGAAATTGTAATATTGTTTAGGTTTATCTTCTGATAGTGAAGCAGTATTAAAGCACATCACCACCAGACATTTGTAGCAGGTGCCTCATATAGGACACCCAGGAAACAATTTAAATTTATTTCTGCAAAAAAGTAATAATGAAGTATCTACTGAATTGGTTCATGTTTCATATCATGTCTTTATTTTTTGCACCTGTTATGTCCCATGTGTGTCTAGGGGTTGTTAATGCCAGAACGTAACAATTTAAGTTTTGGAGAGCATTTGTCTGGACCCTGTCACAGCACCACAACAACAAGATCGGTTTTTAATAGATTTATTCGAGGCTAGCGAGGCATAGCAGAGTTTCTTTGAAACAGAAGAAAGTACACGTTTGAAGGAAAACTAAAGACTTCAGAAGGGGGCTATGCCAAAACAACAAACAAAAGGTACATCTAGCTTAAATTAGATTCTTACTAAGTCTATCAAAGAAAAGAAAAAAAATCAACAACAGAATATACGCTCACTCCCTGTCTAACCAAAAACAGGAGAAAAAGGGGTTGTAAAATAAACGGCGCCCACCTTCCTACAGTTCCCACAAAGGTAGTTGAAATAGAACAAACAATCACAGGGGTTAACGGCTCAAAAGAGAAAAGCCCTCTATCACAACAACATAAACTCTTAGCTTAAGTTTTACCAGACTAGAGCATTCAATTAGCAGTTACAACAAATACAATGTTAAACCAACAACAGATCTCCAACGGATGCACTCCAGCCTCAACAAACGGGGCAGACAGACCATGCTCTGGAAAAGAATTTCTCATCTGGTGAGAGTTGTGCTCAGCGTTTATGCTGCTTCCCTCCTAGGTGGTGAGTAGGTGCAGCTGGGGGAGCAATCAGGCTACCTGCCAGAGTGGAGAGTAGGAGGAGCCAGAGAAGAGCAGAAGACACACATAACTACAGAGGAAAAACACAGCACCATAAAGCCACTACAAAAATAATAATAATACGTCCTTGGACATAACACACCAAATTATGGGGAGTTGTATCAATAAGATAATTATTGATAATTTTCACTGATAACATCATTATTTAACTATACCCAGCCTTAATGAGACAAACTTTTTCAATTGATTATATTGTATAATCTGTGAATTGATGTGGTCAGTTTTCTGTGCACATGACTTGGTAAGACTTTGCATGGTTAAAGAACAGGTGTAATATTCAAAATGTTTTGGCTTAGTATTTGTAGAAAGTAGCTCTGAATAAATATTGATTCAAGAATGAATGCAGTGTGTTTTTGTCTATTTTCTATTAGAATTTAATGTTTTTGTATTGGTTTGCATTGCATTGTGTTTGGGTCATTGTGACCCGGAGAGAATTTTCTTTCTCCCGCATATATTACTTAATGTTATTGCTTTTGACTAAGATTTACTGACTTTGTTCACACAGGGCATAACTACAATCATGGCCAAAAATATCGGCACCCTTGGTAAATATGATCAAAGAAGGCTGTGAAAATTCATCTGAATTGTTAATCCTTTTCATCTTTTATGAAAACAATTCACAAAAATCTAACCTTTCATTGGATAATAAGAATTTAAAATGGGGGGGAAATAACATTATGAAATAAATGTTTTTCTCTAATACACATTGGCCACAATTAACGACACCCTTTTATTCAATACTTTTTAAAATCTCAATTTGCCAGTTTAACAGCTCTAAATTTTCTCCTATAATGCCTGATGAGGTTAGAGAACACCTGATAAGAGATCAGAGACCATTCCTTCATCCAGAATCGCTCCAGATCCTTCAGATTCACAGCTCCATGATGATGCTTCTTCTCTTCAGTTCACCTCACTCATTTTCTACAGGGTTCAGGTCAAAGGACTGGAATGGCTATAGCAGAAGCTTGGTTTTGTGCCCAGTAACCCATTTTTGTGCTGTTTTTGAGGTTTGTGTTTGAAATATTGTATGGTTGGAAGATCCAAACATGGCCCATTATAAGATTTCTAACAGAGTCAGTCACTTATTGATTTTTTATCTGTTGGTATTTGATAGAATCCATGATGCCATGTGTCTAAACAAGATGTCCAGGACCTCCAGCAGAAATAAAGGCCCACAACATCAAAAATACAGCAGTATATTTCATTGTACACATGGGGTACTTTTTTATCCCTGTGTTCACCAAACCCAGCTCGAGTGTTTGCTGCTAAAAAGCTCACTTTATAGTTTCATCTGACCATAGAAGCCAGTCCCATTTGAAGTTCCAGTCGTGTCTGATAACTGAATATGCTGGAGATTATTTTTGGATGAGCTAGGAGAATTTTTCTTGAAACCTTCCCGAACAACATGTGGTGATGGAGGTGTTGTTTTGTTTCTGACCCCGAGATTAAACTATTTTCAGAAATTCTCCAGCTGTGGTCCTTGGAGAGTCTTTAGCCATTCAAACTCTCCTTCTCACCGTGCATTAGGATGATATAGACACATGTCCTCTTCCAGGCAGATTCATAACATTTTCTGTTGATTGGAAATACTTCACTATTGCTCTGATGGTAGAAATGGGAATTTTCACTGCTCTAGCTCTTTTCTTAAAGCCACTTCACTAATTTGTGAAGCTCAATTATCTTTTGCTGCACATCAGAAATATATTCTTTGTTTTTTCTCATTGTGATGGATGATTAAGGGAATTTGGCCTTTGTTTTCTCTCCTATTTATATTTCTGTGTAACAGGAAGCCATGGCTGGATAATTTCATGTTCATAATCACCCTGGAGTGCTCAAAATTGTGAATATGAATGGGAATATACTTCAGAGATATTTTACTCAAAAGAATTTCTAGGGGTGCCAATAATTGTGTCCAACATGTATTTGAGAAAAACATTTGATATGTTTGAATCATATTTCCCCCCATTTTAAATTTTATTATCCAATGAAAGGTTAGATTTTTGTGAATTTATTAAATAAAAGATCAAATTGAATAACTGTTACGGTGCACACAGCAGGGAGAGACGAGGAACACGCAGACGAGGAAGTACTTCAAAATAATAGTCTTTACTGACAACATCAAGGGTAACACAGGGCAAGGGTAGACACACCGGGGATAACAAGTAGACCAGACGAAATGGAAGACAATAGACAGGACTTATATACACATGGTAATTAACACAAATCACACACACCTGAAACTGAATTAACATGAAACGAGCACAGGAAACAAACCATATACGGAAACAAGAGGCAGGAACGCAAGACACACAGGACACAACTGTAACAATAACAATGCAGATTAATTTCCACAGCCTTCTTTGATCATATTTACCAAGGGTGCTGATATTTTTGGCCATGACTGTACTTCCACCGCAAAAATTGTTAATTTTCGTTAAACATTTTTTATGTTATTCAACCTTGTTACACTTGTGGTGTTCCTGGTCTAAAATGATCAGCCTTCAAAAAATAGCTTATAAATCTCTTGTTATGCAATATTATCACCTATTATAGGGGGCAGTAATGGATAGAGAGTCGGACTTGTAACACAAAGGTCACGGGTTTGAGTCCGGCAGGGATTGTAGGTGGGGGGAGTGAATGGATAGGTTAAATGCAGAGCACAAATTCCGAGTATGGGTCACCATACTTGGCCACACATCACGTCCTTTCCTTTCCTTTTCCTTTATTGGTATCACTCTTTTTGTCAGCTTGTTTTCTTTCAAATTGGACTTTTGTGTTTATTTTTGGAACTGATTCATTGTACGCCTCATTAATCTGAGTTTACATACATCAGTTTTTGATTGAAAAAAGCGTTATTTGTATATACAGGTGCATCTCAATAAATTAGAATGTCATGGAAAAGTTCATTTATTTCAGTAATTCAACTCAAATTGTGAAACTCGCGTATTAAATAAATTCAATGCACACAGACTGAAGTAGTTAAAGTCTTTGGTTCTAGTAATTGTGATTATTTAGGCTCACATTTAACAAAAACCCACCAATTCACCAATTCTAATCTCAACAAGTTAGAATACCTTATAAGACCAATTAAAAAAAAATTTTTAGTGAATTGTTGGCCTTCTGGAAAGTATGTTAATTTACTGTATATGTACTCAATACTTGGTAGGAGCTCCTTTTGCTTTAATTACTGCCTCAATTCGGCGTGGCATGGAGGTGATCAGTTTGTGGCACTGCTGAGGTGGTATGGAAGCCCAGGTTTCTTTGATAGCGGCCTTCAGGTCATCTGCATTGTTGGGTCTGGTGTCTCTCATCTTCCTCTTGACAATACCAGGTCAGGCGAGTTTGCTGGCCAATCAAGCACAGTAACACCATGGTCATTGAACCAGCTTTTGGTACCTTTGGCAGTCTGGGCATGTGCCAAGTCCTGCTGGAAAATGAAATCAGCATCTCCATAAAGCTTGTCAGCAGAAGGAAGCATGAAGTGCTCTAAAATCTCCTGGTAGATGGCTGCGTTGACTGTGGACTTCAGAAAACACAGTGGACCAACACCAGCAGATGACATGGCAGCCCAAATCATCACTGACTGTGGAAACTTCACACTGGACTTCAAGCAACATGGATTCTGTGCCTCTCCACTCTTCCTCCAGACTCTGGGACCTTGCTTCCAAATTAAATGCAAAATTTACTTTCATCTGAAAAGAGGACTTTGGACCACTGAGCAACAGTCCAGTTCTTTTTCTCCACAGCCCAGGTAAGACGCTTCTGACATTGTCTCTGTTTCAGAAATGGCTTGGTAGCCCTTTTCCTGAAGACTTCTGAGCGTGGTGACTCTTGATGCACTGACTCCAGCTTCAGTTCACTCCTTGTGAAGCTCTCAAAAGTGTTTGAATCAGCTTTGCTTGACAGTATTCTCAAGCTTGCAGTCATCTCTGTAGCTTGTGCACCTTTTCCTACCCAAATTTTTCCTTCCAGTCAACTTTGCATTTAATATGCTTTGATACAGCACTCTGTAAACAGCCACACCTTGCAGTAATGACCCTCTGTGACTTACCCTCTTTGTGGAGGGTGTCAATGTTCGTCTTCTGGATCATTGCCAAGTCAGCAGTCTTTTCCATTATTGTGGTTTCAAAGAACAAGAGATACCCAGAATTTATACTGTAGGGATGGTCATTAATTGAAACTTAAATGTAAATATTCTAATATTTTGAGATACTGATTTTTGACTTTCATGAGCTGTAAACTCTAATCATCAAAATTAAAACAAAAACACTTTTGAAATGTTTTACTTTACATGCAATTAATCTAAAATATATGAAAGTTTCACTTTTTGAAATAACTTACAAGAAAAAAATTAACTTTTTCACGACATTCTAATTTATTGAGATGCACCTGTATTAAATAAAATATGAAAAAATGAACTGTTTATCACACTAGCATGCTCTAATGCATGGGTCATCAAACTTGATCCTGGAGGGCCGGTGTCCTGCAGAGTTTAGCTCCAACTTGCCTCAACACACCTGCCTGGAAGTTTCAAGTATACCAAGCAAGACCTTGATTAGCTGCTTCATGTGTGTTTAATTAGGGTTGGAGCTAAACTCTGCAGGACAGACTGCGGAGTTGCAGACACTCTGCAAACTCTGAACTTGGTGACCCCTGCTCTAATGTTTAACCAAGAAATTTGTTTTGAAAAAGCTTTTATTTTGTACTTTTTTTTTTTAAATCACACTTGTGGTGTTCCCGGTCAAAGTCAAGTCAAGTCACTATTATTTGTATAGCCCTTTTAACAATGCAAATTGTGTCAAAGCAGCTTTACATCAGCTTGATATAAAGCTGGGTGGATTTACATCAGCTTTACAGTATTTAGACAGGGAAATAGTGTGTCGAAATAGTGTCATTCTCCTCTGGCCAGACAAAATCAGCAGTTTAAATCTAGGCTGCAGCAGAGTCAGATTGTGCAAAGGACTCATCTGGTTCCTGTGGTCTTGTCCCGATGGCCGTCTAGGAGACAGGATCTTCACTGGGGATCAGTCTCTGGGGCTCATCTAGTTATCCTGGTCTCCGCTGACGTTCAGGGCTGTAGAGGTCATCTCTAGATGCTGATCCACCATCTGATCTGGATACGGACTGGATCCGGGTGGCTGCAGTGACCATCTGATCTGGATACAGTCTGGATCTGGGTGGCTACGATGACCTCGGTGCCACCCAAGTGCCAACATTGGCTCCGCTTTTTTATTGAATCTTTACCTTACTTTTACTCTCTGTTGTTTAAAGTGATAATATATAACTTAATTCCCACCATATTTCTGGTATTATCTATCAAACTAATTTGATCGCTCGCTTCAAAAACCGCGAGTGCAGCGCGTTAGCATTCATTAGCCGGTTATCTTTTCACTCGCGGTTCCATTCACGTTGCTATTCGCTCCCATTATTGTTTTCTTTTTTCTCGCTCGGTTTTCATTTCTCTCTCGCTCCGTTTTTCATGAGTTCATCAAACAACAGTGGTAAGTGGAGTGGTAAGTGGTAAGATAAGTTTGTATCATTCATCAATCACGGTGAGTAATGGCTTCTTCTCCTGCTATTGTTATTTGCACAGTTTGCCACATGTACAATTTATCTATCTCTTTCGGCGATGAGGGATTCACATGTGATAAATGCAGGGAAATAGTTAGGCTGACAGAGAAGGTTTTAGAACTAGAGACACGCATCCAAACTTTAGTTGAGGACAGTAAGAATGTGAGGGCTGTAGATACTGCTTTGGATGTGACTAGCTCAGGGACTCCTGTACATTGTTCGGTTCCGGCATTAGCGCCTGTGCAGCAGGGCAACTGGGTGACAGTGAGGCAGAATAGTCGCGGGTCAAAACACCGCTCTTCCGTTCCGATCAGAACAGGTTCTCCCCACTCAGTAACACACCCACTGAGAAACCTGGTGAAAGTGCTCTAGTTATTGGCGATTCTATTGTACGGAACGTGAAAATAGAGACACCAGCCACCATAGTCCATTGTTTACCGGGAGCCAGAGCGCCTGACATCTTGGCAAATTTAAAAGTGCTGGCTAATGCTAAACGTAAATTCAGTAAGATTGTTATCCACGCCGGCGCTAATGATGTTCGACTTCGCCAGTCGGAGATCACTAAAAATAATGTTAAAGAGGTGTGTGAACTTGGAAGTACGATGTCAGACACTGTAATATGCTCTGGCCCCCTCCCTGCTTACCGGGGTGATGAGTTTCATAGCAGACTGTCATCACTCAATGGCTGGATTTCTAAGTGGTGCCCGCAAAACAACATAGGTTATATAGACAATTGGACGAGTTTTTGGGGCAGACCTGACCTGTTGAAAATAGATGGTGTTCATCCCTCCTGGGGTGGTGCCACACTTCTCTCTAGAAATATGGCACATAGACTTAGAGTTCATACTTGACTAACTGGGGTCAGGAAGCAGACAGACTGGCTAAACCGACCATCTGCTAGCCGCCTCACGTCACAGAAGTCAGTTAATTCTCAGCACATAGAGACTCCTTCACCTAGATATCACACTATAGAGACTGTGTCTGTTCCCCGAACTAGAAAATACAGAAAACGTCAAAACCAATTTATGAGTAACCATTTAATTGATGTTCATCAAATATTTTTTTTACAATACACAGAAACAATTGATAAAACTTGGCTTACTGAATATCAGGTTCCTTTCTACAAAAGCACTTTTTGAGTATTTTCCCGCCAAGCAATACGAAATACCTGTAATTTTGTTTTTCTCCAGCTGCGCTCCATTTTCAGGAAGATTATTTATAAAGCAGTCTTTTGTGGTTGAAGTGATGGTTCTACCATATTTGTAACAAGGAGTTGGCTTTACAGCTTTAGCTATATGGAATACACACGAGACTAGATAATGATCTGAGATATCATTGCTCTGCTGCAAAATTTCAATCCCACTGACATCAATTCCATGCGACAGTATTAAATCTAGAGTATGATTTCAACAATGAGTAGGTCCTGACACGTGTTGTTTAACACCAATTGAGTTTAGAATGTCTATAAATGCTGATCCCAATTAATCTTTTTCATTATCAACATGGATATTAAAATCACGAACAATTAGGACTTTATCTGCAGCCAGCACTAACTCATGACATTGAGAGCATAGGTCTCAGTTTAGATATATTTTTAACCTGTTAACTAGCACCAGGACGCCAGCGTCCTCAGAGCTCTTTGTTTGCACACGCCATTGCTTTCAAACAGATAAAGTAAAACAGGACAAAATGAATCTTGACAAACTATATATCATTTTGAAGGTCTAAGCCTCTAGCATCGACGACAGATCGCTGTTTTTCGATAGAAAGCTTATACGGAATGTATTTGCTAAATTTGTGTAAGCAGTACACATCAAAACATGTATAAATAAACCGCAGCACATACCATATTCATCCTGATAACGGCTCTCAAACGTCTCCACTGCTGTAAATCCTGGTTTTGTTTGAAAGATAAGAGTCCAGTGAACAACATCCCATCGAGCACTTTTAGTCCAAAGAAACAACAACGCTGTAATTTAGATCGTAATCCTTTGTTTACGTCTCATCTCTTGAGGGAGAGCTATTGTTTGTGTCCGTTATGGAACAAACTACGCTCAAAAACAGCGTCTTGGTGGTAAAAAAAACAGCACGATTTTGTAGCAGACAATATCCCAAACAGAATGAAACCATCCAAAAAAAAAAAAGTCAAAGATACACGGAAGATTGATTATTTGAATTCTGGCGCTCCCTCGCGACGCGCATGACGCACGCTGTGACGCACCTGTCATCTGATGGGGCGTAACTTAGCGATCTTTTAGCACTATAAAAAAAAAAGAAAAAACATTTTTTTTTTCTTCAGCAGCAGTTTTCATATATGTTTGCGTGTTTTGTGGAGAATGGGCCTGTATCTGTGTGATTAACATCCGTATAGCTGATAATCAGCATCTGATTACTGACTGTTCACAGATATCAGTGTGAATGCAGTCTATATAAAAGTCCATTATAATGTGAATATTGACTATATTGGGCAGCGATCAGTATGATTAGCATATGTATGAATGATCATCAGCAAGTGATTACTAATGTATGAACAAGAGAGCATCTGTTTGTCAGGAAATCAGTATGTACTTAAGTTATTTTTTTATTATTATTATTGTTTTTTTTTTCATCACTCAAAAATTATTATTGTATTTTTCTAGTGCTCAAATAAATCACTTATACGATGTCTAAGATTCTGTCTACTGTTTTATAATTGAAAAACTGCAGTGGCATGTATAAAGACTAATAGTTTGTAGTAGAACCCTTCAATAATTTGGTAAATATTTTTCCTCAAACAGGGGGGGGGGGGGGGGGGCTAGAAAAATGGCTGCAGGAATCTCATTTTTCATGGTATCTTCTTCAGATTTGAAATATAAACTCATGAGACATGTGGCTTTCAGCCCATTACTTTTCTGGATTTCTCCAGGATTTATTTCATGTATTTTTATATTAAATTTTAAAAAAATTCAGTGTGGTACAATTTTTATCAAGGCACTTCAGTGTCTATAACTTTTTATATTTTTGAGCATCATCAACTCTGGATGATGGATAGTAAAGGTCAAAGGGTCTTCTTTCCAAAAACACCACAATTGTGTGTGTGGCACACTGAAGTCAGGAACTGTTACCATTTTAAGTTAGTTAGTCATTTTCAGCTGTGATTCCCAATATGGGGGGTGCTAGTTAACAGGTTAAGATGAAAAAATGCACTTTTACAAATGCTAGAAACGTGGCTGTCAAAGGAGAGATTGCTATCAAATAGCACACCTAGGTTCCTGACTGATGACGAAGAATCGACAGAGCAGCCATTAAGTGTTAGACAGTGTTCTAGGTTAATACTTGTGGGGGTTTTAGGTCCGATAATTAACACCTCTGTTTTTTCAGAATTTAGCAGTAAGAAATTACTCGTCATCCAGATCCGTGAAAAGTAACGGCCCTAGTACTGAGCCTTGAGGTACTCCATACTGCACTTGTGATCGATATGATACCTCTTCACAGGGGCGGCATGCACTCATTATTTTTGAGGGGGCTCGAGTGTGGGGGGGGTTGTCATGTGACACACAGCAGCCACAATAGCACTTATGTTTTATTTATTTTTTCCTTTTCATTCAAAACATTCCCAAATGCATTAACTATATTATGAAATATCTCGATTGTCACCTGGATTATGATGGTCAAAGTAGCCTATAATGTAGTGTATAACTATGCATAAAAACTGTTTTCTTAAGTAACAGTCTGTTTACTTAAGTAACAGATAGGGTGTCATGCCATAACATCTTTTTTAATACGACTGACTTTACATTTAATGTGAATATTAAAAACATAAGTTAGGCTACTACCATAACAATTTAATTTTACAGAAAGAGAGCAAAGAACATTTATTATCAAAGAACATTTTCACTGACAGTCTAGATTTCAAGCACTCTCAAAATCTCCCATTAAAATCACTGAAGCTGTTTACACTGTGAAATGAATATCTTACTTACAGATTTATACAAACATCTGCACTTTGCTGTTTCTAATGAAATTATTTGCCAGAAAGAGGTATTCAGTCAGCGAGCGAGTGAAGAAAACAGGCATTTTAGAGATGACTCATCTGAACACCTCTGATTGGTCATTGCATTCATAAGCTCACTCATTCACTGCTACGAATGGTTATGGTCAGTGATTATATCATTTACAAAAAGTGCTTTTGTAGAAAGGGATCTAATATTCAATAAGCCAACCTTTATCATTTGTTTATCTGTATTATATCTGTTTTTTATTTGTTGAACATCAATTCAATTGTTACTCTTACTTTGGTTCTGACTTTTTCTGTATTTTCTAGTTCGGGGAAGAGACACAGTCTCTATAGTGTGATATCTAGGTGAAAGAGTCTCTATATGCTGAGAATTAACTGACTTCTGTGATATGAGGAAAAAATGTCAAAAATGACCGGTCCACAAAAAATAGCTTATAAATCTATTGTTATGCAATATTATTACCAAATGTTGGTATCAATCTTTTTTTAAGCCTGTTTTCTTTCAATTAGGACTGTTTTTTTGTTTATTTTTGGGACTGATTTTTTGTAGGCTTCATTAATCTGAGCTTACGAACCTCAGTTTTTGAGTGAAAAAAGCATTATTTTTAGATAATTTTGTCAATATAAAACAAATATTAAAAAAAAAAAATTTGCACAGAAAAGCATTTTGTTTTTAAATTTTGTACAAAATAAAAGCTTTTCAAAAAAAATTATTGGTTAAACATTAGAGCATGCTAGTGTGATAAACAGTGTAAATGTTTTTCACATTTTATTTAATATTGGCAAAATTATCCAAACATAATGCTTTTTTCACTCATAAACGATGTACATGTGCATCTCAGTAAATTAGAATGTCGTGAAAAGGTTAATTTTTTCTTGTAACTTATTTCAAAAAGTGAAACTCATATATTTTAGATTCATTACATGTAAAACATTTCAAAAGTTTTTTTTGTTTTAATTTTGATGATTAGAGCTTACAGCTCATGAAAGTCAAAAATCAGTATCTCAAAATATTAGAATATTTACATTTGAGTTTCAATAAATGACCATCCATACAGTATAAATTCAGGGTATCTCTTTCTCTTTGAAACCACAATAATGGGGAAGACTGCTGACTTGGCAATGATCCAGAAGACGAACATTGACACCCTCCACAAAGAGGGTAAGTCACAGAAGGTCATTACTGAAAGGTGTGGCTGTTTACAGAGTGCTGTATCAAAGCATATTAAAGTGCCCCTATTATGGGTAATGAAAGGTTCATATTTTGGTTTTGGGAGTCCCCGACAACAGGTTGACATGCATTCAAGCTCAAAAAACCATTTCATATTCTTATAATATGCTCTTCTTTTTACCTTATTTGCTCAACGACTCCCAAACGATTCGTTCAACGATTAATCTTTCCAAACTCCTCCTGTGCGTGACGCTAATCTGCGGTGATTGGTCGATTTCATTTAAAGCAGTGTTTGTGAGCTTTTAACACTCAAAAAGCAGCACCTAGTGGCAAAGAATGAATTTGCATGTTCATTCAGACCAACGCGAAAATCAAGTTTTCCCAGGTCTGCGCACGCAACAAGTGGGCGGGCAATATGCTAATGTTTTATGTTGACGTCAACATAAAACGGCTTGGGATTCATTTTAAAAACGACTCGTTTCAATAATTCAGAGTCGACTCTTTCTTTTGAGAGACAACAACTTTATACACGGTGCACTTTCAGATTTAAAACTTTGCAGGATGTTTTCATTCACTTAGAGCTGTGTTACAAACTGCATGAAAGGTCATTTTCAAAAATCCATAATAGGGGCACTTTAAATGTAAAGTTAACTGGAAGGAAGAATTTGGGTAGGAAAAGGTGCACAAGCAACAGGGATGACCGCAAGCTTGAGAATGCAGTCAAGCAAAGCTGATTCAAACACTTGGGAGAGCTTCACAAGGAGTGGACTGACGCTGGAGTCAGTGCATCAAGAGTCACCACGCAGGAAAAGGGCTACTAAGCCACTTCTGAACCAGAGACAACGTCAGAAGCATCTTACCTGGGCTGTGGAGAAAAAGAACTGGACTGTTGCTCAGTGGTCCAAAGTCCTCTTTTCAGATGAAAGTAAATTTTGCATTTCATTTAGAAATCAAGGTCCCAGAGTCTGGAGGAAGAGTGGAGAGGCACCGAATCCATGTTGCTTGAAGTCCAGTATGAAGTTTCCACAGTCAGTGATGATTTGGGCTGCCATGTCATCTGCTGGTGTTGGTCCACTGTGTTTTCTGAAGTCCACAGTCAACACAGCCATCTACCAGGAAATTTTAGAGCACTTCATGCTTCCTTCTGCTGACAAGCTTTAAGGAGATGCTGATTTCATTTTCCAGCAGGACTTGGCACCTGCCCACACTGCCAAAGGTACCAAAAGCTGGTTCAATGACCATGGTGTTACTGTGCTTGATTGGCCAGCAAACTCGCCTGACCTGAACCCCATAGAGAATATATGGGGTATTGTCAAGAGGAAGATGAGAGACACCAGACCCAACAATGCAGATGACCTGAAGGCCACTGTCAAAGAAACCTGGGCTTCCATACTATCTCAGCAGTGCCACAAACTGATCACCTGCATGCCACGCCGAATTGAGGCAGTAATTAAAGCAAAAGGAGCCCCTACCAAGTATTGAGTACATATACAGTAAATTAACATACTTTCCAGAAGGTCAACAATTCACTAAAAATGTTTTTTTTATTGGTCTTATGAAGTATTCTAATTTGTTGAGATAGTGAATTGGTGCGTTTTTGTTAAATGTGAGCCTAAATCATTACAATTAAAAGAACCAAAGACTTAGGGTGAATCCCATTTCTCTGTCTTACCCCTTCCCCTTCGTCTTACCCCTAGCCCTTGTCCCTCGAAACCGAGTGGTAAGCGCTAGGGGTGAAAACATACCCCTATGAAATGAGACACCACTTGGTTACGTCATCGTACATCGTCTCTAGCTGGCTGCTTCGTCACCAGAGTCGACAAGTGTTGATAACAAACTTCCAAGATGCGTCTGCAAGTGTGTGTGTCGATCGCGTGGGTTTTATTAGTGATGTTTTTGCGATCGTTTTGCAAATCAGCGATGTAACGTTAGCGTAGAAAACTAGCGATTTTTAAAACGTTTCAATTAAGAACATGGTTGCAAATATATATGTACAGGACTGTGTAGAGCACAAAACAAGACTGTCGTAATTTTTAAATCAATTATTTAAGCCGAAAATGGGACTCTCTGGATGATCTGGCCGACATTGTTGCCGGTTGCGCGGTGTGTTCTGGGTACCCCTTGGTTTCAAGTAAGCTCGCGAAAATGCTTGGTTTTAAGGGGTATCTACCCCTTGCCCTTAGCCCTACCCCTCGATCAAAACGAGAATTGGGACAGCCCTTACTCTCACGTGACCGCGCAAAACTAAGGGGAAGGGGTAAGGGGAAGGGGTAAGACAGAGAAATGGGATTCACCCTTAAACTTCAGTCTGTGTGCATTGAATTTATTTAATACACAAGTTTCACAATTTGAGTTGAATTACTGAAATAAATGAACTTTTCCACGACATTCTTATTTTTCGAGATGCACCTGTACATAAGCTCAGATTAATGAGGCCTACAAAAAATCAGTTCCAAAAATAAACACAAAACCAGTCCTAATTTAAAGAGAACAAGCTGACAAAGGGTTCAATGTTCAAGGTTCTTGTTTATTTGTCACATACACAATCATACAGGGTATAATCAGTAGTGAAATGTAGGTCAGGACAGGTCCGCTCAATGGACAGTGCAAAAAAATAAAAATAAAATATGATACATAACACAGGAGCATATATTTAAATATAGGTAGGAATAAGATAAAAAAAAAAGAAAAAAAAAGATAATAAGTAAAAACAAAATAAAATAAGGAGTAAAATGTGCAATGAACTAGAATGTGCAAAACAGTCTACTGTGGATTTAATAAATATTAATATAACCATATGTGCAAGAGGAATGTGCAAACAGGTTGTACCAGGTATGTATACATAGCAGCAATGCAGAAGATGGAGAATGAAGAATGATGGGTGTTACAGTTAATTAAATGAGTCCTGTAGATGTTATGAGACTGAGTTTAGGAGCCTGATGGCCTGAGGATAGAAGCTCCTCCTCAGTCTCTCAGTTTTTGCCATCACACTTCTGAAGCGCTTGCCAGATGGCAGTGTGATGAAAAGACGGTTACCGGGGTGATTTGAGTCCTTGATTATTTTTGCAGCTCTGCTTTTGCAGCGTTTCAGGTAGATGTCCTGCAGAGAGGGGAGGGCAGACCCAGAGATGCGCTCAGCTAAGCGCACGACTCTCTGCAGAGCTTTGCAGTCCTGTTTTGTGGCGTTACTGTACCACACTGAGATGCACTGAGTCAAAACACTTTCTATGGCCCCTGAATAGAAAGTTTTCAGGATTGCTGGTGAGACCCTGAATTTCCTCAGCTGTCGCAGATGGTACAGTCTTTGCCTGGCTTTCTTGACCTGTGATTGAATGTGTGCAGTCCAAGTCAGGTCCTCGGAGATGTTTACGCCGAGGTACTTGAAGCTGCTCACCCTCTCCACAGGGGTCCCACTGATCATAAGAGGAGTGTAGGGCCGCTGCTGTCTCTTCCTGAAGTCTACAATCAGCTCTTTAGTTTTGCTCACGTTCAGAGAGAGACAGTTGTCCTGGCACCATGATGTTAGTCTCTCTACCTCACCCAAGTATGCGGTCTCATCATTGTTGGAAATGAGGCCCAGAACCACAGTATCATCAGCAAACTTAACAATAGAAGTGGAGCTGTGAGAGGACACACAGTCATGTGTGTAGAGAGAGTAGAGCAGGGGACTCAGAACGCAGCCCTGTGGGGCTCCTACGTTCAGGGTGATGGAGTTGGAGGTGAACTGGCCCATTTTCACCACTTGTGGTCTGCCGGTGAGGAAGTCCTGGATCCAGTCACAGAGTGTAGTGTTTAGGCCGAGGTCTGAGAGTTTGACAGCTAGCTTGGAGGGGACTATAGTATTGAAAGCTGAGCTATAGTCAATGAATAGCAGTCTGACATAGTTGCCATTTTTGCTGTCAATGTGTGTGAGGGAGGAGTGCAGTACCTGAGAGATGGCATCATCAGTAGACCTATTTGGGCGATAGGCAAACTGAAGAGGGTCCAAGGTAGCAGGGATGGAGGAGCATATGTGCTTCTTTAAAAGTCTCTCAAAAACCTTCATGACTGTTGATGTGACGGCAACTGGACGATAGTCATTCAGGCAAGAGGGTTTACTGTTCTTAGGCACAGGGATGATGACAGATTTCTTAAATGAGATGGGAATCACAGAGTTAGCAAGGGACTCATTAAAGATGGAAGTAAACAAACCAGCAAGCTGATCAGCGCATGATCTCAGAATGCGGCTGGTAATCCCATCAGGTCCGGCGGCTTTCCTGATGTTTACTCTCCTTAATTCTCTCCGGACCTCGTCCTCCGTCACGGTGATAACGTGATCAACATCGCTGCTCTGTCTGCTGCTTCCTGACGCGCTGATCGGCAGAGTCGCGCCGCCGTTGCGATCGAAGCGGCCGTAGACGGTGTTTAGCTCTTCGGCCAGTGATGGATCTGCTCTCACCTCGGCGGAGGGGTTATTTCCAGAGGAACAGATGGTCTTCAGTCCCTGCCACATGCGTCGAGAGTCATTGAGCTGAAAATGTGACTCAATTCTCTCTCTGTATCTGAGTTTAGCAGCTCTAACTGCCCGTCGGAGAGCATAACATGATGCTTTGTAATCGCTCATGTTTCCTGACAGAAGACCAGCGTTGTATGCGGCAGTGCGTTGGTTAACCGCAGCACGGATTGTTCTGTCCACCCACGGTTTCTGATTAGAGAATGTCCTTATTGTTACCGTTTCAGTGGCTTGGTCAGTTAGCATGTAAACAAAGCTTAATGCTACATCCGTAAACTCGCTGACGTCAGCTGAACTCGCCCGGAACATGTCCCAGTCGATGTCATCAAGAGACGCCTGTAGCATAGCTTCAGAGTGGGAGGACCAGCGCGTCACTTCCCTCACCCCCGGGGATTCCTGAACGATCCTTTGTTTATATTCCGGTGTGAGGAAAATGGCCGCGTGATCAGATTTACCGAAGGCTGGCTGGGAACGAGCTTTGTAGGCATTCTTGAACTGAGTGTAGCAATGATCCAGTGTATTCGGTCCTCTAGTTGGACAGGATACATGCTGATGGAAGTTCGGCATGACCTTCCTGAGGTTGGCTTTGTTAAAGTCCCCTGCGATGATAGAGGCAGCATCAGGGTGTTTGTTGATGTAGCCGCTGATCTCCTCATGGAGTTTGGACAAAGCCAAGCCGGTGTCTGCCTGAGGTGGAATGTAAACGGCAGTAGCGATGACCGCGGAGAACTCGCGGGGTAAATAGAATGGGCGGCAGATAATGGAGAGATGTTCCAGATGAGGCGAGCAGGAACGCGACAGAATGGAGATATTCCTGGGGTCGCACCATTTCTTGTTAATCATGAAACACACTCCACCACCCTTGATTTTTCCGGCCTCGGCTGTTCTGTCCATCCGTAAAACAGAAAAGTTATCAGACGGTGTTACAGCGGTGTCCGGGATCGAGGGAGTGAGCCATGTTTCAGACAAACAAAGGATGTTACAGTCCCTTATGTCCCGTTGGAAACTTGTCCTGGCTCTAAGATCGTCCATCTTATTTTCCAAGGATTGGACATTAGCGAGCAGAATACTGGGGAGAATACTGGATACAAAAAGATTGATACCAATATTAGGTGATAATATTGCATAACAAGAGATTTATAAGCAGTTTTTTGTGCCCCGATCAGGGAACACCACAAGTGTTATAGGGATTTGAACACAACCTGAGGGTTAAAAATAAACGTGGACGTGGTATTTTGGTTGTTAGGACATACTACATTGCTGCTACCAATATGATCCGGTACTGTCACGTCTTCACAATGTGCCAGTTTGGTCGTTAGGACTTTCTCACCACGTTCAAGCGATGTACCACTGTAACGCCGCCACGACGAATATGGGAATCACAAAGTTCCGACGCTGGAATGTTATTTAGTACGTCTCTGCGACCAATATGGTCCGGTCCAGTTACATCACACTGAGCGTGATGAGGAAAAGCAAGGCGAATCGCCGACGAACGGTGCTTTTACAATGAGCGCGAAACGATTGATCACCTTAATTCATGCCTTCACGCTAGGTGGCGCCGACCAGCAGTGCATTTTTTCCTCATGTATCTCGTATATGGATTTTGCATTGTTTGCTGCTCAATATACAGCATTAAATTAAGATAAATAACTTTTTGTTCTTCATCAGAAACACAAACTATTCATAATGCTTACAAGAAAACATCTGAAAATATAATTAGAGGTACAAATAGCATCAAGTTACATTTAAAAACATATGTAATTATTAATGTTTTTGCTCAAATCCCACTTTAAACCATCATCAAGTGCTTGTAATAACTTCCGATTGTGATCTAAAATGGATTTTGATTCTATAATAGGTAGACATGCACTCTTTGTATGTTTTATAAAAGACTGAATGCTACCTGCTTGTCATAAACATTCTTTACTGTTATAAAAAATACTGTGAGCTGCATAAAAACATACAGAAAATTAATCACATGTCTATTTGCTTTCATATTTCACGTGTAGAAAAATGTTTCTCTATTTTTTTTATATACGGAAGGGCAAGAGATGATTGACAAATCTTGAGTGAACGCGCTCTGATTTACACTGACCAAAATTATAAACGCAACACTTTTGTTTTTGCCCCCATTTTTCATGAGCTGGACTCAAAGATCTAAGATGTTTTCTATGTACACAAAAGGCCTATTTCTCTCAAATATTGTTCACAAATCTGTCTAAATCTGTGTTAGTGAGCACTTCTCCTTTGCCGAGATAATCCATCCACCTCACAGGTGTGGCATATCAATATGCTGATTAGACAGCATGATTATTGCACAGCTGTGCCTTAGGCTGGCCACAATAAAAGGCCACTCTAAAATGTGCAGTTTTATCACACAGCACAATGCCACAGATGTCGCAAGTTTTGAGGGAGCATGCAATTGTCATGCCAATGAACACAGGTGCATTTTATTGATGGCATTTTGAATGCACAGAGATACCATGACGAGATCCTGAGGCCCATTGTTGTGCCATTCATCCATCCATCACCTCATGTTGCAGCATGATAATGCACGGCCCCATGTTGCAAGGATCTGTACACAATTCCTGGAAGCTGAAAACATCCCAGCTCTTGCATTGCCAGCATACTCACCAGACATGTCACCCATTGAGCATGCTCTGGATCGGCGGATCGGCGTATACGACAGCGTGTTCCAGTTCCTACCAATATCCAGCAACTTCGCACAGCCATTGAAGAGGAGTGGACCAACATTCCACAGGCCACAATCAACAACCTGATCAACTCTATGCGAAGGAGTTGTGTTGCATTGAGTGAGGCAAATGGTGGTCACACCAGATACTGACTGGTTTTCGGACCCCCCAGGACCCCCCCCAATACAGTAAAACTGCACATTTTAGAGTGGCCTTTTATTGTGGCCAGCCTAAGGCACACCTGTGCAATAATCATGCTGTCTAATCAGCATCTTGATATGCCACACCTGTGAGGTGGATGGATTATCTCGGCAAAGGAGAAGTGCTCACTAACACAGATGTAGACAGATTTGTGAACAATATTTGAGAGAAATAGGCCTTTTGTGTACATAGAAAAAGTGATTATGATTATTAAAGGCAATGATTACCTTCTGCGCTGCGATGACGGCAAGAAGTTGGGGTCAGACCTTATCAAACGATTAATTTGCGTTAAAAAAATATTAACGCCTTAAACTTTTTAGATTAATCACATGCGTTAAAGATTAACGCGTTAAAGTTGACAGCCCTAACTTTTATCTATTTTACCTTATTTCTAAAGGGATTTTTCATCTAGGAGGTTTGGTATCTAAAATGCACATCAGTGTTTACGTGTTATTTACAGAATGGAAGTGCTTCTGTTTTTTTTTTTTTTTGCATCTATTGAGTACAATCTTGGGATTATGAATATTCAATGTATACTCTAAATATTTTATCACTGAATGTGAATGGTTTAAATTCTGCTGTTAAACGAACCCGTGTGTTAGAATATTTACACCGTAAATCTATTTCCTGTGCCTTAATACGTGAGACACATTTAAAACAATCTGACCTGGCATGTTTCCAGAATAAGTATTACAAATTAATAGCTTTTTCCTGCGCTCAAAATAAAACTAAGGGGGTTCTTATCCTTGTTAACCGGAAGTTAAATTTAACGATTGAACACCTTGGTAGTGATGAGAAGGGTAGATTTGTTTTTATCCGATGCAAAATATATAATAATAGGTTAGCATTGGTCTCTATTTCTGGTCCGAATGAGACAGACAGTGCATTTCTTACACAGATTTCCAAAACTTTACTTGAGGAGATTGATTGCCCTCTAGTGGTGGGTGGTGATTTTAATGCTGTCATAAATCCTGCTTTAGATAAATCTCAATTTGATACAACAGCCAATCCATCCTCTAAATTATTGAATAAATGTATCACTGAGCTTAACTTAAGCGATCTATGGAGAATTCAGAATACTAAAGCTAAGGACTTCACTTTTTTTCTAATAGACACAAGACTTTCTCTAGGATAGACTACATATTTCTCAGCCCATCTTTAATTTCATCTAATTCCTCCATCTCTATATTACCAAGTTTATTATCTGATCATTCTGCTGTGTTGTGCAGTGCTCCTCTTTCCGATGTTAATGCCAAGTCCCCTAGATGGCGCTTTAACATATCATTATTAAGTAATCAGACTTTCATTACCTCTCTAAAAGAATATATTAAGGAATTTCTTGAAATTAATATGCCCTCTGATGTGGATCCTCAAATACTGTGGGAAACGACTAAGTGTGCTATACGGGGTTTCTGTATATCTTTCTCTTCTACTCTTGCCAAAGCGAAAACTCACCAGTTTACACAATTAGAAAATAAAATCCAATCATTACAAAACCTACAAAAAACAACATTTTACTGAGCAACAGGCTACACAGCTGTCCTCTTTAAAAGAAGAATATGATTTACTTTCACACTCAAAGGCAGAATTTATTTTACATAGGACTAGACAAAAATATTATTTTGCATCAGAGAGACCTAATCATTTATTGGCCCTTAGGTTGAAAGAATGCGAGTCTAAGGCATATATTAGCGCAATAAAATCATCAGATGATCAGGTCACCACGAACCCTGTGGCAATTAATGACATATTTAAAGGTTTTTACACAAATCTGTATAAAGCCGAAACAGATTTTGATGAACCAATTTGTAAGCAGTATTTAGATAAATTGGAACTGCCTTGGATATCACAGATGGATAAAGAATCTTTGGAGGCCCCATTAAGTTTGGAGGAACTTCACGTTTCTCTAAAGAGCCTTCAAAAGGGCAAATCACCAGGTCTAGATGGTCTCCCCCTGAATTATATTTAGAAATGTGTTATTTGGTAGGGATACTTAACTCATTTAATTTTGCAATTGAACATGGGGTATTTCATAGAGATCAAAAAACATCACTGATTTCATTACTTTTTAAAAAAGGGAAAGATCCATTAGATTGTTCCAGCTACAGACCGATTTCGCTGATCCCATGTGATGTAAAAATCTATGCTAAAGTTTTTGCTTCTCGTATGGAGAAGGTAATTCACAGTCTGATCAAGGAGGACCAAACTGGTTTCATCAAGGGGCGCAATGCATCTGACAATATGCGTCGACTCCTTCATATTCTTGACTTTGCGGACTCCCACCCTACCCCTTGTGCAGTCTTTTCACTTGATGCAGAAAAAGCCTTTGACAGGCTAGAGTGGAATTATATGTGGGCAGTTCTGCAATGTTTCGGCTTTGGTGAACACTTCGTTTCTATGATTAAGACATTATACCACTCACCTGCAGCATCAGTCATAACTGGAAATATTATTTCCCCCTCATTCCCTTTACAGCAGGGAACGAGGCAGGGGTGTCCACTTTCCCCCTTATTGTTTTGTCTATCTCTTGAACCCTTAGCACAAGCCATCAGGAAATCTGAAGTATCGATTAAGATTCATGACCATAATCATAGTATTTCATTATAAGCTGATGATATTATTCTATATTTAGACCACTAGGATTCAGTCTCTAGTGTAATTAAGGAATTTGATAATTTTAGTAGCCTATCAGGATATAAAATAAATTGGAGCAAATCTGCTTTAATGCCAATTAACAATGTTAATGTTAATTTTTCTATTCTCTCATTTATCCCTATTAAGGAATCTTTCATCTATTTGGGCATTACTATATATAAAAACATTCATAAGATTGCCAGAGACAATTTTAATAACATTTTAGTTAAGGTCAAAAATGACATTCAAAGATGGAAGAATCTTAAAGTCTCTCTCCAAGGAAGAATCTCCACTGTTAAGATGAATTTGTTACCTCGATTTAATTTTTTTTTTCGCTATGCTACCACTTTCTCCCCCTCCAGGTTACTTTAAGGAGATCAACTCCATAATTTCTAAGTTTATCTAGAATGATAAATGTCCCAGAATTAAACTTACCACATTACAACATCCTAATAGCGCAGGAGGACTGGCTGTACCAGATTTTGAATTATATTATTGGTCGTTCCAGCTTAAGGCTCTTCATAATTGGGTTGATCCTCAATCTACAGTTTCATGGAGGGTGATTGAAGCTGACAAGGTTAAACCAAATAGACTTCAAGATATTTTATTTACTGGCACAGGAAAAAAAGGGGATAATTGTAAATTTGGTCCGGTTGTGGCTAACTCTATTAAAATCTGGAAAACTGTTGAACGTCGGATAGGTGGACCCTTCATGTTCTGTAATAGTACACCTTTATGGCACAATTTTAATTTTGTATGTGGAAATCATCCATTTGTCCAACCCTCTTGGTCTACTTTGGGTGTAAACACGTGCGGTGATATATATGATAACTAGGGCCTCTGTTCATTTCAGACATTAAGAACCAAATTTTTTCTAGCAGCATCTGCATATTTTGTTTTTCTTCAGTTACGTTCTGCTCTCAAAGCGTATGGCGTTCCTTGGTCTTCCTACATTTCCTCTCATCCTATGCGGGACTGGATTGTGCCATCTGCTGGTCGGCCATCTGTTTCCTTAATATATAATAAAATTATTGATTGTATTACAAAACCTCTTTCTATTAAAACTATTTGGAATAGGGAACTATCTGACCTTAATTCATCTGTCGACTGGGAGAGAGTGTGGTCTAATCTAAAAATCTGGCTCATCGTCTTATTCACTTCAAAGTCATTCATAGAGCATACATAACTCCTTACAAAAGATTTAAAATGAAACTGCAGTCAAATTTGAACTGCCATATATGTAACACTACATCATCGGGCACTTTTCTGCATATGTTTTGGGAATGTCCTGTCGTCATCAGTCTATGGACACATGTAAACCTGGTTTTGTCATCATTACTGCGAATTGATTGGTCTGTTAACCCAAGTTTGTGTCTTCTTAATGATGATTCTGGTCTCTGTATTAGTTCAATGCAAAAGAGAATGTTGTTTGCTGGTTTTACAGCTGTGAAGAAGACAATAATCCAGAACTGGTTTACACCACACATGTGTAGAAAAACATATTGGATCCGTAGCCTCCTGCAAATTGTGTCATGTGAATGTACAACGGCGCGATTTGGTGGGGCCAGGCCTTCGACCATTGATGCTTGGCAATGTTTTTTGTTTGATATACGTGATTATATAAAGGAGTGACTTTTGTGTTTTTATCGTCCTTCTCTCTCTCCCTCCCTTTTGATTAGACCTTGAGATGTTGAGTATGTGTCTGTTGTTTTGTTTTGTTGTATTTTGGATATTATGTTGTGTTGTATGTGAAAAAATAAAATAAAAAATTGTTGATAACAAAAAAAAAACCCGGACCAAATGCCTTTCTCCTGATCATGGTGGCTGGACAAAAGTCGGGAAAAAATAGTAGTGTAACATTGTCCTGTGCGCATTTCACCGGATAAGCCTGCTGAGCACCTTTCAGGATCTCCGATCTGTCATGCCATCTTAGTACACGGAAGATGAGAGTACGCGGCCGATCGGAGCCCCTCCCTCCGTCATACACGCGATGCGCCCGGTCAATCTCAATGTCATGGCCTTTCAATGAAGGAATCCACTTGGAAAGATTAACTCTGAGGAAACCAACCGTGTTGGAACCCTCCACCCCCTCTGGCAGCCCCACCAGCCGAACGTTATTCCTCCTGCTCCTGTCCTCCATATCTGTCATCTTCTCGGTGAGTCGCTCCAGCTGATTTCTTAAGTCCGTGACTGCCCTCCTATCCTCACGCGCAGCTGCTTGAACAGATTCAACCCGGTCATGTGTCTGCTTCGCCACGGTAGCTATCGCCTCAAGTTCCTCTCTTAGCTCTTTAACAGACTTGTTGGTCGCTTGTATGTCCTCACGCAGTTCGCGCAATGCTGGAATCGGCACAGAGTCCATCGAATCTCTTACTGCTGCATTCACAACCGAATTCAAAGTGCTCTGCTGCTCTTTAAGCACCAGCTTAATTCTGTTAGCAATAGCATCGTCGAGGTCCTCTCTGGAGATGGTGGAATCCTTGATTGTTTTTCTTCTTTGGCTCAATCTCTCTTTTCCGATCGCCTTTTTCTGCCGAAGCACTCATGATGGGTCCAATGTAGAGTGGTTTAAAATTTACTGACAGGATTACACAATACGTGGCAAAGTGAGCAGATCGAAAGACTAAACGTGCATCGCTGTCGAAGGGTCATGTGATCCCCCACTCTCACCCTTTTGTGCAACAGCAACTGCTCCGGACACGTGATCTAAGCTCAAATCTGATTGGACAGCCTGTTTCATCGCAGAGCGACGGGGGAAAAAAATCGACACAGGACGAAAAAAAAGATCTTCGCTTTTTCACGCTGCGAATGATCGCGCCTGGTGTGAATAGCCCAGGGATCTATTGTTTCGATTTAAAAGCGTCATCATGCTGAACATTTGTGCCGAATGGGGAGTCCAAACTACATGCGACGCGACACGCGATAAAAAGTATATTTTCCATGTTAAGGGCTTTTCACACTGAACGTGAAAATTCGGCGTGAATGTTCGACGCGATGACGCTTTTGAATCGAAACAATAGATCCCTATGGAGCTATTCACAACAGGCGTGATCATTCGCGGCGTGAAAAAGCGAGGATTTTTTTTTTTGTCCTGTGTATCGATTATTTCCCCCGTCGCTCCGCGAAGAAACGGGCCGTCCAATCAGATTTGAGCTAAGATCACGTGCCTGGAGCAGCTGCTGTTGCACAAAAAGGCAAGAGTGGTGGCGCTGTTTCTAAAACCAGTGTAAACAAACACAGAAGAAGAGTATTCTGAGAGAGAATAGAGTGGATGCCGAGTTCTTGTTATCTTTGGTTTCTGAGAACTTATTTATTCTCACATGTTCTTAATATAATTTCTATTAATTCTCCACTGAATTATGTGATCTGGAGTGTCTGTTTTCTCCCACGTGCGCAAAT
Source organism: Aspiorhynchus laticeps (assembly GCA_023376895.1). Classification (NCBI taxonomy): domain Eukaryota; kingdom Metazoa; phylum Chordata; class Actinopteri; order Cypriniformes; family Cyprinidae; genus Aspiorhynchus; species Aspiorhynchus laticeps. The sequence continues at coordinate 33,860,597 of CM041798.1, forward strand.
GTTATGAGTTAGAGCGCGTAACTCTCTAATATTAGATCTTAATTTTTCTACACATGAAATATGAAAGCAAATTGACATGATTATGACACTATATTTTCTGTATGTGTTTTGTATGCAGCTCATGGTATTTTTATAACAATAAAGTATGTTTATGACTATAAGCTGTGTGGCGTTATTAAACAAACGTATTTGAAGGCTGATTGCGTCACGGCGATGAGATGAAGGCTGTCCCAATTCAAAGATCGCGTCCTCCGTAGGCTACATTTGAAGGCCAATTGCGTCACCGCGGCGCGACGAACACTAGCGCAATCTTTTATTCAAACAAAATAGAGGGTGATGTTTCTGTGGCGGCCGACGAATGCACTTATAAATGTAAGTATTGTGTTTTAATTTACTCAAATAACTAGCGAAACAAATGTTAAAAGTCAGGTATTACAAAAAAAATGCAACTTAAACTAACAATACCACTGCACAGATTAATTTGTTAGGTGGTCTGAGGCATAAGTTCTTGTATCTATTAAATTGAGGGCTGAATATGATAATTCCTTTACTGGGATGAAAAAACTCTGCCAGTCCACAATAATAAGACAAGAAGTAGATAAGGCTACTTAATAACTTTCAATTGTTTTTTATTTATTTAGTTAGTTGGTTAGTTAGTTAGTTAGTTAGTAAGTAAGAAAGTAAGTAGTGCTGTCATGCTAGATATGTCCACAAATGTTTTAGGCAAACTTGATGATCCAGAAATATGATTTCTGGAGTAGCCTATTTTGTATGCATGTCTGTTTCATATTTTCTAACCTTAAGATTGCAGCCCTGTCTTAATTTTCATAAGTCTTTCCTTTTTCTCTTCTTTTATGACAGTTGTGGAGAAAATGGGGCTGCTGGGAAACGTAAAAATATAATGAGTGAAGCTGTTCTGTACATTACTTTTGTAATTTAAGTTAGCTTATTTGTAAATTAAGCAACGTAATTTCTGTGCATTGTTTTATTTTTGTTTCATAAGAAATAAAATACAAGTAGTTCTGGAAATTGTTTATTTCTGCAAAGCAAAAAGCAATACATTGGTCTGTACTTAAAAGTACTTTTTTACAACTAATTACAAAATAACTTCAATTCAACATCAGAAAAACAACATAAAAATAAATTAACAGTACATAAAACATATTGGAAAAAAAAATTGTAGGCCTACTTTCATTCAGCTGAGCAGGGAGACCCTGGTAGAGCTGCTGGACCTGGATGGACTGCTCATAGAGAGCCTGTTGTGGCCTCTGCCAGTGGAACATCATTTGCGATGGGCTCCAGAGTGTTTGAGTGCATATTTCCACTGTCCAGCACTGGGACGTTCAGGTTTATTCTGCAGTACAGGGGTCTGATCTGATTTAAGGAGAGGAGGAAAGGACTAATTGTGTAGAGCTATGACAAAGTAATTGGTGGAAGAAATATTAAGTTACTTTAGTAAAGTACTTTCAGTAACTACTAATAGTGCATTGAGGAAAAACTGCATGCATCTAAAACCTTAATTAAAAGTACTATCTTTACTGTAATGTACTTAAGGTATGAAGAGTAAAAGTAAAGGTATGTATTAAACAGATTATGTGCTTTATTCAAAGTTAAAGGTGTCTAATATGAGTTTAAATATAATTTTGTGTGTCCTTATAGCCATGAGGAATGGAACTAACCATTTTATAATAAAGAATAAATTACTAATAAATGCAAAATTACCAAACTAAAATTACATGCTTCATTTTTTTTTTTTGCATTTTTCTCATATTGTACAAAGATTAAACACAATTCGTCTGAATAATTTTTATAAAATTACCCAAATTACCCAAAAAAAATATATATTCTAAATGATACCAAAATTAAGTATTTTATGTATATAAACCATCAATTGAATATAAAAGCACAAAAACTGCCAATCTGGGACATACAGTAGTCAACATTTGAAGTGTTGCCGAAGCCGAAGCTAGAAGCTCAACCTGCTCTACACTCCCGCTATTGAAGCCAGCCACCTGGCAGTGGACTATTTCCCCTGCGGCAAACCGGCGAAGGAAAAAATAGCAAATTTCTGAGCAAATCTCTAAGCGCGTTGCTTCAAATGTCGCTTCACGAATATAGCTCGTGCAGTGTGTCGCATATCTGGGAGTCGTCCGTGCAGAGGCTGCACACACCGGGGCTTTGTGTCTTCACTGCAAGGACATGAACCTTGCCCGCCTTCGCTCGCGGATTGCCTTTTTCCACAAAGGCGGTCCTCCCCGCTCCGTTCCCCTGACTCCTCTCTCTCCCAGGAGAAAGAAGCAGCGGAACAGCAGGGCACCTCTCTCGGGCACGAGTGATGTTGCGTCAGCCCAACGCCCGTGCACTTCACTCTCCCTGCAGCGCCTCATGTCGCTGGTGTGCTTCACACGCGAGGATCAGCGCCCCTCGTTGGACTTGAGCGGCCTGGTTTCCATCGGCGCCTCTGAGGAAGAGATAGCCATCGACGACTCCATGTCCTTGACAGCATCTGACGCTGACGAGTGTGTGTGTCTAGTCAACTCCCAGTGAAAGTCACTAATAGCATTTTAGAGGCCAGAGCTCCGTCTTCAGAGGATCCGGTTTCATGTGACGTATCCCACGTGCTAACCTTTCTGCAAGAGCTGCTGGATAAGGGGCACACCCCTTCCACGCTCAAGGTCTATGTGGCAGCCATTGCGGCGAATCATTCTCTCGAGGCTCTCTCAGAAGTATTGACTATTGGCAGAAATGACTTGGTCGTTAAGTTCCTTAGAGGTACTCGACGGTTGAATCCTCCTCGCCCTAAGACTATGCCAACATGGGACTTGTCCATAGTCCTGGGGGCCCTCAAGGGCGCTCCCTTTGAGCTGCTTCAAACAGCCGGCTTAAGGGTCATGACGCTCAAAACCGCTCTGCTTTTGGTCCTAGCGTCCGTCAAGCGAGTAGGTGACTTGCAAGCCCTGTCTGTCTGTGCTTCCTGTCTTGAGCTTGGACCCAATGACTGTAAAGTCATTCTTCAGCCGCGCAGCAGTTATGTACCGAAGGTTCTCTCAATTCCGTTTAGAGCCCAGGTTATTTCCCTTCTCGCCCTCCCCGTAGCGGAAGGTGAACAGTCCCAGTCCGGGCACTGCGAGTGTACTTTGAGCTTTCTAAGTCTTTTAGACAAACAGAGCAGCTCTTTGTGTGCTTTGGAGGCCGCTCTAAAGGGCTGCCGGTCACAAAGCAAAGACTATCTCACTGGATAGTAGATGCTAACGCCCTGGCTTATGCCTCAGCGGGCGTGCAATGCCCTATAGGTGTGAGGGCCCATTCCGCCTGGTCCAGTGGAATCTCTATTGGTGAGATTTGTACAGCCACCGGCTGGTCATCGCAGTCTACCTTTATTAGATTGTACAGTTTGGACGTTCCTGCCTTACTGGTGCGGGTGTTATCCGCTTAATGTTTACTTTTTCCTCCCTTCGGGAAAGGTTATGTCAAGCAGACCTCAGGTCGTTCTTTGGTCTCTTTGTAGCTCAGGCTTATGGGGCCTTCGCTGAGTGTGCCTAGACTGAGCTCGCGGAGCAGGCTTAGTTCTGCATCTGCTTATAGCACAGCGTTACTGGATGCTTTCACCATACAGTCATCAATGACAACACAACGGGACTTACCTTTCGATAGGGAACGCTCCGGTTACTCACGTAACCTTGGTTCCCTGAGATAAGGCCGTAACTGGCCGTGCTATAGCTGCACGCGAATCAATTCAGTCGTTGATTCTGATGAAATGGATGATTCTGATGAAATTGGTTTGTGCAGCAACACAAACGTTAACAAATCATTCTTCAGTAACAGAGTAAACAGGAGTTTCCCCATACAGTCGTCAATGACGACGCAACACTCGTTCCCTTATCTCTGGGAACCGAGGTTACGTGAGTAACCGGAGTGTTCCTCTGTATATTGGCTTGGTTATTGTTATTCCTAAGCCAGTTGCTGCTATAAGTATGTTCTAGTTCTAAGAAGTTTTTCTTCTAAGCCTTTTGCATTGTTTTCCTATGTTTATTTTTTGCTGTTTTTTGGAGATTTTTGGGAGATTTTTCTCCTATTGGATTTTTGTATCTTCTTGGACTAGATATTTTTCAGTTTTGAGACTGCCTTTAAGAAAAGGATATGTGTACACTTTTTCCCTTTTTGTTAAATAAACTCTTCTGACTGATTCTATTGGGTTCAACACCCTTCTGTGGCTCAGTGTTGGAAGTTAAGACTTGTGCCAGAGACCCAAGTTCAAATCCCAGCTCTGACAATATACATTTTAAAATCTTGCTAATTACCTATAAAGCCCTCAATGGTTTAGCACCTCAGTATTTGAGCAAGCTCTTATTGCATTATAGTCCTTCACGTCCGCTACGATCTCAAAACTCTGGGCATTTGATACCTAGAATATCAAAATCAACTGCAGGCGGCAAATCCTTTTCCTATTTAGCTCCCAAACTCTGGAACAATCTACCTAACACTGTTCAGGAGGCAGACACACTCTGTTAGTTTAAATCTAGATTAAAAACGCATCTCTTTAACCCGACTTACACATAACACACTAACACATCTCTATAATTCAAATCAATTAGGTCAACCGAAACCGGGAACACTTCCCATGACACCCGATGTACTTGTTACATTGTTAGAAGAATGGCATCTACGCTAATATTAGTCTGTTTCTTTCTTATTCCGAGGTCACCGTAGCCACCAGATCCAGACTGTATCCAGATCAGATGGTCACTGCAGCCACCCGGATCCAGTCCATATCCAGACCAGATGGTGGATCAGCACCTAGAGACAACCTCCACAGCCCTGAATGTCAGTGGGGACCAGGACAACTAGATGAGCCCCAGAGACAGATTCCCTCCAAAGACCTCGTCACCTAGACGACCATCGGGACAAGACCACGGGAACCAGGTGAGTCCTCTGCACAATCTGACTTTGTTGCAGCCTAGAATTAAACTGCTGGCTTCCAGAGGAGAACGGCACACTATTTCCCTGTTTAATACTGTAAATAATGGTGACTTGACTTGACTTAAGTGCAAATAGCAATGGATTATATTTACACTAAGTGAAAACAGCAGTATTTTTCAACGATATGCTATTTACACTAAGTGCAAATAGCTATAGATTCTATTTACACTACGCTAAAATAGCAAGATTTTCTGCTATATATACAACTTATTGAAAATAGTGGCAATTATCTGCATCTCAGTATTGTAGTACATTATAAAACAGTACATAATAATAACGTATTGAGTGTAAATTATAATTTTAATTCAAATTATTAAATGGATGCATTGGAACATTAAAGCCCTCCCTACACCCACCCTAACCCCACCCGGTACTTTATTTTCTACTTTTTGATTATTTCCTTCATTTTTGTTGAAAATAAATGCCTTTCTGATGTGATATGAGATTTGAAAAGGAAGAATAAAATTTCTGAAAAAAGCGGGTTTTAAGTCGAGTCGATCACGTCAAAAAGCATGCACCTTACCAGATAGGCCACTGGAACTGATGTTTTACAAGGGTCTTTTGTAGTATTGATTACCAACAAGGCAGGCTATTTGCACTTAGTGTAAACAGACACTCCGTAAAAGAAATAGCTTATTCCTTGGGCCCTTGTCGTAACATTTACCTAAACCTCAGGATGTTGACGTGCATACATACAGGCAGACACAATTGCTGAAGAAAAAAAAAAAACACAGTTGAAGACATTTCCCAGACATACACATCAAGGCTGTGTCCCAAAAGTCATCTAAAATTTGGAGGCCATGGCAGTTCTTACATTTACATTTATACTTATGAATTTGGCAGGCTCTTTCATCCAAAGCGACTTACATAGCATATAAGGTATATTGCATTAACCAGGCCAATCAAACATGTTCCGGGCCTTGTCCTCGATGTCTCACTATTGGCAAGCAATGTGTCACATGAAACCTATTTTCAATGATGCATCGCTTGGACCCCCTTGAAGCAGGAAATGCTATAAGTTATTTTTCCCACTGTGGTCTTCCACCCCGGAAAGTTACAGGCTGGGTTGTGTTACTCTTCTGAGTAATTCCACGACTCCTCATTCCGAACCCCAGTTCCCACAGAGCATGGTGATGTGCCATCGGGTTAAAAATTATTTGTGTGGAGTCTACTTGACTATCATGTTATGAGATGCCAAATGTACTAGTAGCAAAAATGAAATAAAAATAAAGAAATAAAAGGAAAGGAAAATCCACAACACAATAGAAATGATAGAAGAATAGAAAATTACAGCACAAGCAAAACTAAACATTTTTCAATCTATCTAATAACGACATCATGTTCAGTTTGTTGGTTGGTCTTTAGGTGGTTTGGTTCTCTACGTTGCTACATTAAAGTTGGTCAAAGAACAGTTCACAACTGGCATGCATAATAACAGTCTCCACTGTTGTTTAGAAATTTTTAATTGTTAATTTGGAACTGGTCCTCACACGTACACTCTAACACAAGAAAATGCCCCTCAACAGACACAAAGAGGGAGAGAGAACAAGCCACCATATTATATAAATACAGAATGCATGCAAACTGGTTTCCCCATATGCTCTCATCAAACTCAAATCACTCCGGTACAAAGAGTCCAACCTGCAAAAGAATGGTGGGTGGGCCTCTCTCTCTTTTCACTTTAAACTTTTCTCTGTCTCTGTCTGGTCAGACACATGTCTGTGATGTTTCCTAAATTATGTGCATTGTGCAGCCAAGGTTAGGGCTGTGTTTTATTCCATGAGCCTTTGACAGAACAAATGCCAAAGTTAGTTGCAGGACTCTGGCAGCTGCCATGTGTGCAGCTCCACAGATGCCTGTCCCACAGCAGCCCAGCTCTGCCCACCACTGGCCTTCAGCAGTGTGCACAATAGAAAATGCCAATTTTATAGTGGTTTCTCTGGTATTCTAGTGAGGAGATAGATTGCAATGACACTTCTTTCTTACTCCATGCCACTCAATTATCTTTAGTGTAAAAAAAAAAAAACCTGACAAAACCAGCCAAAGAGGATCCTGCTGAAGGTAATGCAACCATAAAGGCATTGTACCTCGTGACTCAGAGACAGTGAACCTGCTTTTATACCTTTAGTTTTAATGTATGTTAGAAAAAGGGGTAAACATCCATTCAAGATTTCATGGTTGCAATAGTAAATAAAGGAAATATTTTTTGTTATTATTTCACAATTAATTATTATTTCACAGTTGTTATTGCACAAATTCAAATTGTATTACCAAACTAACCATTCACATTATAATTACTGCCAATAAACATGAAACAAATAAAAAAATGGTACATAGCCTATCAATCCTTGTTTATATATATATATATATATATATATATATATATATATATATATACACTCACACACACTTACATCTAGTAAATGTTATATTTAGCAGACGCTTTTATATAATGCGACTTACAAATGAGGGCAACAGAAGCAATCAAAACCAAGAAAAGAGCAATACAGTTATTTTTTAAATTGCTTAGACACTGAAAGTGATACTTGAGGCCCACTTAGTAGAACCATTCACTTATATGCCTAATCTTTAGACTAAGTCTGCAAAACTATAAGCATGCTTTAAACTCAGTTTGATATTGTAAAACAAACTTTTTCAAAACTCTAAACACAGTTCTCTACATTACACACATCATTCGAAACTAACAGCTCTTTTATTTAATTTGGGAAATATTGCCATTTTAATGCCATACTCATTTACTGATGACCTACACACAGTGATCATGTGTGAAAACACTTATACATTATTTGTTAACTTAGTGATCAAAACGTGTTGTTGTTTTTTTATATAAATTATTTTTACCCCCTAGCATTTCTGTTTACATTGTATCTATATTGTACAAAGTGCTTTTATAAATAAAGCTGACTTTCTGACTTGGCTTATATGCATATTCAGTGTGTGTGTGTGTGTGTGTGTGTGTGTGTGTGTTACGGAACAGTCTGACACAGAGATGGTGTTAGAAGAGTTAGTGTTTATTAAAAGCAAACTTCGTCACAACAGTGGTGTTCCTCCTCAAGTGCGGTGAGTGATCTTTCTTGAACTTATAGTGGAGAGTGTGCAGGGATCCTGACTGAACTGTATTGTCCTTGGCAGGTGTGCCGCAGACGGAGATCCCGAAGAGCCTGTATGTCTCTAGTGTCCTCAGCTCTCCGGGTATCTGGAAGTGAGAGGCAAACAGAAGGTGAGTAACAACAGGTAAGGTATTCAGGTAGGTATACTCAGGCAGATGATTCAGCAGCATAGTAGTCCATGTAGTTTCCACAAGATCGGACAACTGAGTGAACTGAGACGGGTGCTCTTATGAGGGTGGTGATTGCAGCGGTGATGAGGTGCAGGTGCGAGTGATTAGTATTCAGGTGAGGTGGATCGTGGTAATTGATTCGAGGAAGAGCCTGGCCATTCTGTGACAGTACCCCCCTCTCCACGGCCCGCTCCTGAGGGCCGACCCCGGCGCCGTGGTGGTCTGCCTCGTCCTCGAGGAGCAGGACGATCCGGATGGCTGGCATGAAATTCCTCCAGTAGGATAGGGTCCAGAATATCCTCCCTGGGGACCCATGAGCGCTCCTCGGGACCGTAGCCCTCCCAGTCGACCAGGTATTCCAATCTCCCACCACGACGCCGGGAATTCAAGATCTCATGAACTCCGTAGACAGCGCCTTCATCAATGATGAGAGGAAGAGGGGGTTCCTCGATCAGGCCAGGCTCTGGGGAAACAGAAGGAAAATGTGGTTTAAGTAGTGAAACATGGAAGGTAGGATGGATCTTATATTGTGCAGGTAATTGTAACTTGTATGTGACCGGGTTGACCGGTTCCAGAATGGTGAAGGGACCAACGAATCTGGGACTCAGCTTACGGCAAGGCAGGCGCAGCCTAATGTCCCGTGTGGAGAGCCAAACCTTTTGTCCAGGCAGGTAAGTGGGTGTGGGTGAGCGACGAGCATCTGCTGTGATCCTTTGTCTGCGCACTGCCCGCTGTAGATGGTGGTGTGCGGAGTCCCAGACTCCCTCGCTCTCTCGGAACCAGTAATCGACAGCGGGAACTTCGGAAGGCTCTCCGGACCAGGGGAACAGGGGAGGCTGGAAACCGAGTACGCACTGGAAGGGAGTGAGTCCAGTGGATCCTTGACGAAGGGAATTCTGGGCGTACTCTGCCCAGCCTAGGAACTGGTTCCAAGAGTTCTGGCGGCCGTGGCAGAAGGTTCTCAGGAATCGCCCAATCTCCTGGATTTTGCGTTCAGTCTGCCCATTGGATTGGGGATGATATCCAGAGGTAAGACTGATGGTCACACCCAGGAGCGAGAAGAAGGCTTTCCATACCCGTGAGATAAATTGAGGTCCTATCTGAAACAATGTCTTCGGGTATGCCATAATATCTAAAGACGTGATTGAAAAGTAGCTCAGCTGTTTGCATGGCAGTTGGTAACCCAGGTAGTGGGAGAAGTCGACAGAATTTAGAGAACCGGTCCACAATGACTAGGATACATGTGTTGTTGTCAGATGGTGGTAAATCGGTGATGAAATCCACTCCTAGGTGTGACCAGGGACGGTTGGGTATGGGTAATGGTACTAGCTTGCCAGAGGGAAGATGACGGGAACTTTTGGAAATGGCACACTCTGGGCAGCCCTGAACGAACCTTCGCACATCTCTTGACATGTTCGGCCACCAGAAGCGATCTCTTAGCAGCGAGAGAGTTGCGTTGGCCCCAGGGTGGCCAGTAGGGGTCACAAATGCGGTCTTCCATTCATCTCCTCTTCTGATGCGAATGAGGTTGTAAGTGCTGCGGAGGTCCAATTTGGTGAAAATGGTGGCACCGCGGAGTTGTTCCAGAGCTGCAGGGACAAGAGGAAGGGGATATCTGAACTTGACGGTGATTTGGTTGAGCTTACGGTAATCTATGCAGGGACGCAAACCTCCGTCCTTTTTGGCCACGAAGAAGAAACTGGAGGCAGCAGGGGAAGTTGATGGTGTAATGTATCCCTGTTTGAGGGCTTCCTCAATATACTCCTCCATGGCCTTCTGTTCAGGTAGTGATAGGGGATAGATCTTACCCCGTGGTACTGGCTCACCCGGAACTAGGTCGATGGCACAGTCCCATGGCCGATGAGGTGGAAGACGTGAAGCTTTCTTGGGGCAGAAGACGTCACTGTAGGAGGCATAGTCAGATGGGCATTCAACAGATTGCCTCTCAACTGGGCTTTCAATGGAAGTGGCTTGAAGCGGTAGCTGTACAGGTACTTTAGGTGAAGGTCGAGGCAGCTGCGGGAAGCAGTGCGGGAAGCAATTGGAGCCCCACTTCAATACGTCTCCAGATCTCCAAGATAATACGGGGTCATGTTTCACCAGCCAGGGCAGACCTAATATTATGTCCACAGTAGATTCCTCCAACACCAACAGATGGATGGATTCCTGGTGGAGTAAGCCGATACGGAGCTGTAAAGGTCCTACACAACTTCTAACTAGGCGACGAGTGAGAGGCGCACCTGTTATGGTCTGGATTTGGTAGGTGGTCTTGGTCGTTGTGGTCGAGAGACGGAGCTGCTGGCATAGGCTCCCTGATATGAAGTTTCCTGCAGAGCCGGAGTCAAGGAGGACGGTGACTGGAAGAAGATGGGTATCTATGATCAGGTGAGCACACGTGGTAAGGGGATTCATCTTCGGGATAACGGGTTGGATACCACTCACCCAAAGCCTTGGTGGGCGAAGGATGCATGTCTGGATACGATGATCCTCGCCTCCACAGTACAGACAGAGTCCTCTCGTCAAGCGACGTCTCCGCTCAGCAGGTGTCAGGCGGAACGTGTCGGTGAGCATAGCCTCAGGTTGGTCTCTGGCCTCTGGCTGGTGAGTGGGAGGAGTGACAATGGCTGGAGCAGGCGTTAAATCCGTGGGGTTGATATTTATCCGGTTGGAACATCGGATGGTGAGTTGGATGAACTTCTCGAGCCCATGGGTGTCATCATATGCAGCTAGATGTGATTTCAGCCGGGGGTTCAAACCTTGACGGAAGGCGGTGATAAGCGAGGGCTCATTCCAACCACTAGCAGCCGCTAGGGTACGGAACTTCAGGGCGTATTGGTGGATGGTCATAGAGCCTTGTCGCAATTGATATAACTGTTCGCCTACAGAAGAGTCCCCTGGTGAGCTGCTGAAAACTTCCCGGAAATGGGCGAGGAATTGGGCATAGGAGTGTGTAGCGGGACCTGCTTGACTCAGAACGGTCTCTGCCCATCTTAAAGCTGGTCCCGTGAGGGAAGTGATCACGAAGGCGATTTTCGCCTGGTCCGTGAGAAACATCTGTGGATGCAAATCAATGGTAAGTGAACACTGTAATAAAAAGCCATTGCACTCCTCTGGATCACCTGAGTAGGGCGCTGGTCGGGCCATGGGACTGGCGAACATGACAGGAGAAGAAGAGCTGATAGCTGAAGTGACTGGAGTGGGAGTTGAAGCTGGTGATGACGGTGAAGCTGAACGGGTGAGTATTCTCTTCAGTGTGTCGACTAGTTCCTGAAATGGATCCGATGTACTCATCCTGTAACTGTCTTGGTCCGATCTTCTGTTACGGAACAGTCTGACACAGAGATGGTGTTAGAAGAGTTAGTGTTTATTAAAAGCAAACTTCGTCACAACAGTGGTGTTCCTCCTCAAGTGCGGTGAGTGATCTTTCTTGAACTTATAGTGGAGAGTGTGCAGGGATCCTGACTGAACTGTATTGTCCTTGGCAGGTGTGCCGCAGACGGAGATCCCGAAGAGCCTGTATGTCTCTAGTGTCCTCAGCTCTCCGGGTATCTGGAAGTGAGAGGCAAACAGAAGGTGAGTAACAACAGGTAAGGTATTCAGGTAGGTATACTCAGGCAGATGATTCAGCAGCATAGTAGTCCATGTAGTTTCCACAAGATCGGACAACTGAGTGAACTGAGACGGGTGCTCTTATGAGGGTGGTGATTGCAGCGGTGATGAGGTGCAGGTGCGAGTGATTAGTATTCAGGTGAGGTGGATCGTGGTAATTGATTCGAGGAAGAGCCTGGCCATTCTGTGACAGTGTGTGTGTGTGTGTGTATGTATATATATATATATATATATATATATATATACACACACACACACACACACACACACACACACACACACACTGAATATGCATCTGTGCTGTATGCATATTCAGTATATACATCTATACTGAATATCAATACTATACATATATCTATATATACTGAACATACAAGCCAAGTCAGAAAGTCAACTTTATTTCTAAAGTGGTTTATGCAATATAGGTTGTTTCACATCAGCTTCACAATAGTATCAAATTCAAATTCTGCTGTAATGCAACTCTAAAAAGTCAATAATGTCATTCTACAGCTCAAGTCAGTTCAGTGTTGATTCAGTTCACTTGCATAACTGTGTAAAATTCATCAGCTGTACATACATACTGTATATAGTGTATGTGCATATGCATGTATGTGCGAGTGCTCTGACAAACTCCACTGCACTCTGAATAAGCAAAAGACACACGAGAGCAGTGTTTTACATTTTTCACATCTATGTGTAGTTTGGTGTGTATGTGGCTAATTATTTTGCGTTTGTGTGTACAGTTACTATGCAAAAATACCATTTTTAGAAGAGTTAAAATAGTTTTCAAAGAAGTGTTTGCTTTTGCAAGATGGGTGTGACGTTTTACATGTTGTGTGTGTGTTTTGTGGTTTTGTGTGTAGAGTTTTGAGAAATAGAGCCATAGTTTCAAAAACTGTGTGTAAGCATTTTGAAAAAACTGTAATGGCACACTCATTTACTGATGACCTACACACAGTGATCATGTGTGAAAACACATTCATTACTTGTTCACTTTGTAATCAAAATTAGTTTTTTAGAAATAAATTATTTTTACGCCCTTGCATTTCTGTTTACATTGTATCTATATTGTACAAAGCACTTTATAAATTAAGCTGACTTTCTGACTTGGCTTATATGCATATTCTGTGTGTGTGTGTGTGTGTGTGTGTGTGTGTGTGTGTGTGTGTGTGTGTGTGTGTGTGTGTGTGTGTGTGTGTCTCTCTCTCTCTATACTGAACATGCATACAAGCCAGGTCAGAAAGTCAACTTTATTTCTAAAGTGCTTTATACAATATAGATTGTTTCACAGCAGCTTCTCAATAGTATCAAATTCACATTCTGCTGTAAAGCAGCTCTAACAAGTCAATAGTGTCATTCTACAGCTCAAGTCAGTTCAGTATTGATTCAGTTCAGTTGCATAACTGTGTAAAATTCATCAGTCATACATATTGTATATACAGTGTATATGTGCATATGCATGTACAGTATGTGCGAGTGCTATGACAAACTCCTGTGCTCCACTGCACTCTGAACAAGCAAAAGTCACACAAGAGTAGGGTTTTACATTTTTCACATCTGTGTGTAGTTTGGCGTGTATGTGGCTAATTATTTTAATTTGGAAAATATGTGTTTTAGCCGTTTCTTGAAGCTGGCTAAGGACCCATCTGAGTCGGATTGAGTTGGGCAGGTAATTCCAACAGGAGGGAACAGTAAGGTAAAACTCTGTCAAAGTGACTTTGTGCCTCTTTGGGATGGCACTATAATGTGTCGTTCACTTGCGGAGAGCAAGCTTCTGGAGGGCACATAAGTCTGAAGTAGTGAATTTAGGTAAAGGAGTGCAGAGTCAGTGGTTGTTTTATAGGGAAATATCAATGCCATGAATTTTATGCAAGCAGCTGTTGCTAGCCAGTGCAAATTGATGAACAGAAGTATGACGTGCTCTTTGTTTTCGGCTTGTTAAAGATTAACTAATCGGTAACACTTTACAAGGTTCATTAGTTAACATTAGTTAACAACATTAGTAAACATGAACTAAGAATGAACAATACTTATACAGCATTTATTAATCTTAGTTAATGTTAATTTCAGCATTTACTAATTTGTAAAGTTTGTTAACATTAGTTAATGCACTGTGAGCTAACATGAACTAACAATGAACAACTGTATTTCCATTAACTAATGTTAACAAATGACATGCACCTTATTGTAAAGTGTTACCAACTAATCTTGCAGCCGCATTCTGGATTAGTTGAAGAGAATATATAGGCTATATATATAGTCTAGAACATCCGAAATTAAAGTTTTCTATGAGAAACAGATTTATTGACTTTGATCATTGATGATAGCACTTAGCCTATTTAGACTAAATAGGCTATATAGTCTAGAACGGCGGTTTTCAAAGTGTGGGGCGCGCCTCCCCAGAGGGGAGCCAGAGCATGTCAGGGGAGGCGCGGGGAAAAATTATAATAAATAAAAAATATAATTATTGAGTTTAATTATTATATGTATTTTTTTATTATATTTAAATGTTTTTATTTTAAACGATACTAAAAAAGAATTAATCAAAAATACGAGAAACATTTTTCACCCAGAAGGCCGTAGCTGTGAATTCGCTGCTGTTTAGCAAGCCCGCCAATATAGGTGTAATAATTTTTATAAACAATACATTGTTTAATTTAGCTCTTTGGTTTAAGCTTTATTTTAGCTTTAGGGAATCTTACAATTTGATATTGATATGATCAATTGATATTAATCAAAACGTTCAACTTATACCTTATTTAACAATCGTCCAGCGAGTTGTTTGATTTCAGTATATCTGAGAAATTCTGTTTATTCTCGTGGCCACGATATAATAATACAGAATTATTTAAATAACCTTATGACAGTTATGAGCATAGGTAACGTAATCTGGGCAAAGTTTGATTTGAATATTTCACAACAGAACACAGAACACTTCTCTATAAATCAAACAAGAGTTTATTTGCTATCTTACTAAAATACATGAACTAAGCTAAATAACACAAAACAAAATACATACACACAGGCAATGAATTGTTGCAATTGAGAATGATTAAAATATAGCACTGTTTTGCTATTTCCACACGATTTTACCTGTGCCGATCATCAAGAGGAGAACTCTATTATCCTTACTCTTAGAGATAAAATATGACCAGTTCAGCCACTTTATAGAGATTTTGTTTGATATTTGCTTTTAAGTTGAAATGACGCTGGGTGGCTTGAAGGAATCCCGCGTGTCCTCGTCGCATGACGTCACTCTGGGGATGCCCTTCTGGTGGTTTGATCGGTGCTATCTGACGCTCGAAGTTCTTCCTTGAGTTCCTTTCGCGTAGCTTCAGACTTTCAAGGGTTTCTTCAGAGATTTGACTAAGTGTTGGTTCAGTGTTCAAACTCGGCCAGATGTTAAGGCTAGGAGCTCGTTTGGAGCAGCTCCAAGTTTCAAGAAACGCGCGATTTCGAGCAGAGAGAGAGAAGAGAGCGGGGGTCCGCTTTTTAGATGGACTGACGTCAGGGCGTCCAACAGCGCTCTTCCAATGAAAGGGTTCCTGTGGGCGGAGCCCCGCCCACATGGATCAATCTTCCGTGCGTAAATTTTTCTGCTTAGTTATTTTGTCACATGAAGAAAATATCCTGGCAGATTTCTATATGTGTTATAATCATACATTAGTATCAGAAGAGTCAACTTTCATTTACACCAACTTGTTGCATTTATCATGGCCGTTAAAATGAAACCAAATTCAGCATATTTACTACACGTTAATAGTTTTCCTGCTAAGACACGCAAAAGGGATCAAATTAAAGATTAAAAACAACGCATCATGCATATGATGCTATAAGTGTAGTACTCACTTTACAGGAGAAAATTATACCTCAAAAGATTACAAACATACCATAGATTCCAATAACACAGCAAGCTTATAAATGACATAAAATACACATTGATATATTTTGTCTCTTGAGGATATTGCTTTAATAGCACAGTAGCTATTATTAATCGTCTTTTGGAACACTTTATAAAAGTCTTTGAGTCCTTTTAGCAAAGTTGACAAAAGTATATGTGTTCTTTGTTTGTCCAAACAGAAACTGAGGGGTGTTTTAGTTTGGAATGTGAGAGAAACGGGAGGTCAGGAAAGTAACTTTGGGGCATGCATCTGCCCCACTCCAGCTCTCGTAAAAGTCTTTCTTGTTGATACCATCATTGAGTTACTGCTTAAGCGGTCAGGAGATATCATAAAGTTTGTCGCTGGACTATTAGCAGATGTTTACCTCAAAGCTATCCTATTTTTTAGAGGTTTCCTTACGATGATAACCCAAAAGCATGGCAGGAAATTGGCCAGCCAGTTGGGTGAGGTGCTGTTCGTCTGTCAATTTTATGACTTGCAGATAGTGAAGAAAATTTCTTTAAGCCTAAGGAATTTGTGGTTGCACTTAGTTCAGATGTGTGTGTGTCCTTCCTCTCCACAAAGGCATTACACATCCCCCTTTTGCTCGGTGAGGTTCCCATTGCGAACATCGGCGGGCACTGGAACAAGAAGCGGGGAGAACAGGCACACACAAGACACAAACAACATCTCCATCACTGACTGAATCCTGGTGCAGGGTAATTTGGGAAAGAACAGGTTAGGAACTTGAGAAGATGTAGGGGTGCATTCTTTAGGATTACTGGCAATTGAGTCATTCCGATTGGTTTAATTGTCAGGAGTTCGACGAGGCGGTATAGGCGTGATCTCAAACAGGTTGGTTGAGTTCTCAGGTTCGGGTTCTTGATCGGTTTGATCACGTCGGAAAATGCGTGGGACGCCTGACGTGCATTTGTTGAAAGACTCTTGAACGGCGTTCACTCGCTTGTGTAGGAGGAAGGCCAGTGTCAATGTCACCATGTACCCTACAATAGTAGAGATTCAAAGCGCTGTGTCAGCGGCAGACCAAGACCGAATAATAGGCGCGCCAGCGGGCGGAAGGCGAGCGATAGCTTCTAAAGCTGTATCAACAGGAGTCAAGTCAATAAGTTGCGTTCCTTCCTCCTTGATCCTTTCTTCCAATTCTGGATCGAGGACGAAGGAGTGCTGTTTGAAGAAGGGTGAGATTTCGATTTCAGCCTGATACTCGTCGTCGGTAAGGTGATACAATGCTAACTCGTCAATATGGAGGATCGAGCCCTTAGGGACAGTGATCCATAAAGTTTGGTTGGGCAGGATAATGCGTGTGGCTGTGTCGTGTTGATCGTATGTGAGGGTAGCTGTTCGTGCTGGGGTGTTGACCAGCCATCGGTTTCTGATGATTTCGCCTTGCGTTACCTCAACTTGAGAACATGGTGTCGCTTCGGCGGGGCAGCTAGTGTCGGGTCTAATGGATTCTAGTCCGCAGATGCCCTCAGTATTATCGCATACGAAAGGTTTACTCGGGCAAAGGAAGTGAATGTCCTTCGTGCGCGTACACATCCTTAGGTTTGGGACCAAGTACAACTGCTCGTTGTTATCGTGATACGCAACGACTTCAGGAGTGTGGATTTTGACATAGGTGTTCCCTTGCCAAAATCCCACATTCACAACGTCTTTGAGCCGGTAAATGCTATTAGAGTCGATAATGGGCAAACTGAGGAGAAAGGCCAAGTCGCCTGCTTCCGGGTCTATGCACAAGGGAATAGCGCTACCCCTAGCAAGGCCCGCTGTGTTTTGTACAAGGCTAAGAGGTATCAAGTAGTGTGGAATCCTACCCATGGCTAAGTTATCAATCGAGGAACTTACTTCACGTAGCATGTCGGTCATGATTTGGCGGGTCGCCTCGATCGGTTGATAACGGTTCTCACAACGAGTTACGACGACTTATTAAAGGGAGTCGATCTTAATTTTGGGACCCGGATTTAAATAATTGGTAAAGGGAGTTCCCTGATGAGGGGACTAGAGGGGAGAGGAAATTAAAGTGAGAGAGGAAGAAGGAAAAAAAAACAAAAAACAAAACAAAAAGAGACACAGGTGAAAGGAAACAACAAAACGAGAAGCGGCGGCACAAGGACACCGAATGAGGTTAGGCAGCAAACGAGTGTCACATGTGTGAAGTAACTCCTCTTTACTAGAGGTTGACTCTAGCAGTGCAGCTGAGGAGAGAGTATAAGCGTTGTGTTTCAACAAGGTCGCTATATGTTTTCCTAAACAACAGAACTTATGTTAGTGTGGTGTAGAGCGTATGATTGTCGGTCTGTGTCAGTGGGTTTGATCTTCCCCCTTTCCCGGTCGGCTGGAGCTCTGGTGCCTCTTTATCTGGTTTCGATGGACCCATCGAAGGACTGGCTCGCTGCGCCCTTGTCTGATTTTGATTCGGTAGGCGACAGGTGAGAGCTTGTCAACAATCTCATGGGGTCCTGTCCAGTGAGGTAGGAACTTCTTTGACAGGCGATGGGGAGCGTTCTGCCTTGGTCACACTGAAAAATAACTATATAAGATTAACGTCATACTAAATTAATAAAGTAAAAATTACGATAATAAAATCATATTATATTGCGTGAAATTAATGTAAAAATTACACTCCGCAACAACAACAACAAAAAAAAGTCTGTGGCATTCATTGTTCTTAACACGAAAAACAGCAATAACACTTAGGCTTATAGATATTTTTGAAACTCTAATTGATCATTTTCGTGAGACATTCGTTTGTATAAATTGTTCAGATTTTTTTTCTTCAATATGAAAATATTTATTCATGTTTATTTCGTGATGCAAATATTAAAGAGGAAAATATCATTGATTCACATGCAGCTTGAACTGAGGCGAATGTAGTTACCTCACTACAAATAAAAGAGCGCAAAACACATTTATTGTTTGTATTTGATCTTAAAATTTACAGAAAGATGAGACTTTGTGTTATAATAAAAAAAACACAAAGCCTATTGCGATTATTGAGTGGCTTGCGTGCAATGAATGGACTTAAAAACTTTAAATATTATTTCCAAGCATTTAATTAAAACAGCTTGTGAATAGTCGCGGTATTTACGTCAGAAAAATCAACAAGTTATGCGAGTTGGAGCCCATATTATTTGGGGGGCCGTACAATTTTTTTGCATATGGGCCCGGGGCTGACTTGCTACGCCACTGCACACCCCTTTATATTTCATTCTTCTTTGCTTGTTTGGTACACATAATTCACTGATCATCGTAAAATAAGCTTTTATCTTATAAACAGGTTTTCTCAACAACAATGAGGACACGACAAAAAATAAGTGAATCATATTTATATAAGGTTTTTATTTATTTATTGAAGGGGGCGGCCTTTAATATTGTGAATATTCAGCATCATTACTCCAGTCTTCTGTGTTTTAAAACAAATGAGTATGCGTACTCTGCAGAGGTCAGATATTAATGTTTGGTGTCTGGAGGATATATCTTTGATCAGTAGATATCTCTCTAAATGCAAACAAAAGTGATGTAATTTAGTTAAAGATTTTACTCACAAATAAGCTTCTGCTTGATTCTTAAACGAATAAACATGATCCTTCAATGTATTGTCAACTTCGGAAACAATTGTGCTGCTTAATATTATTCTGTGATATTTTTATAGGATTGAATCCTGGCAGATTATTCTTCAAAATATAGAATTCTTATCAATTTAACATTATTTCTGATGTTGAATAAAAGTATTTATTTATAAAAAAAAAAAAAAAAAAAAGAAAGGAAAAAATAAATGAATAATAAAATAAGTGCTGTTCTTTTATTCTTCAAATATCCTAATATTACATTTTTAACATAAAATAAAGCAAAGAAGAGAGGGACTTGAAAAACTGAAAATTAATCAGGCATAATGTATTTTTCTATTATTTTATTATTTTTTACAGCAACAGTCTCAGATCTAACAGACGACTACGATCGACGGGTTGGCCATCACTGATGTGCTGTAGGCTACATTAAAAATGTAAAAGATAAAACACAATACATTTTTTTTTTTTTAAAAATCAAAAAGGATTTCATAAAATTAAACGACATGAGTAGCCTATACTTATAAGCAACACAAACTTCACTAAAGGATTCCTTTCGGTGACATTTGTTATTTATTTGTTATAGACTTTTGTATACTTTTTATGTTATCTTTATACTTTAACAAAGAGTGTAATGAAAATAATGTCTAAAAAATGTCTAAATTATTATATTTATATTTAATATGCACATAATGTATATTGTATAAGTTAGCCGGGAAAAAGACAAACCCACTAAAAACTGCACAAAAAAAAATAAAAAATAATAATAATAAAAAAAAGACAGACGCAGACCATCACGTTATAAGTCAGACGCAGATGTCACGTCCATTGAGAGGAGTGAATGAAGAGCAAGTAAATCGTGCATTCGCTCACACACTGCACTGAGCCGTGTGAGCAGCGTGTTATGATACGTGTTAGCGAAAAAATAAATAAATAACTTCACAGCCACACGTGAATCACGCGTGACGTCTGCCTCGACACTTTACTGGCACACGTGATTTACGTGACGTCTGCGTGACGTCTACGTCACGTCTACGCCTCGTCTGCGTCTTAAATTGAATGGATTAAATAGCAAAATAAAAAAAAAACAATCAAGACGTCAGTGAGACGAGCGCATGCAACAGCGTTATATTAATGAGCCCGGCGGGACGCTATAAAAAACCAGCAGGGTTTCCCCAATGACAACAACTCCACACGGACCAAAGACCAGCGATATAGTGCGTTAAAAGATGGATTTAGATTACTTCAAAACGCATACAGGTAGGTTTCCAGTCGTCTCGTAAAATAGTCGATTGTCCCGTATTTATGAATGAAATTAGGAATTTGATATTTGCCTGTGTGGGAAAGGGATCATTTAAACAGTCCACACACCATATTATTTACCATAGTAACTGTCGCTCGACCATGTCATATGACTGCGGTCAAGCCATCCGCGCTTTGAAATGCACGATCAAGAGGGCCGCACTTTTTTGTATGCGCGTCTAGTCGTGCACTTACGGTACGGGTGCTGAGAGCGGTCTAAATGGTTTTAAAGCTGTCATACCGGCGTTTCCTTTACATTTTTGCTTTTATTACTTTTACTTTTGATTTTAATGTTCGTAAATACATTATTTTTGTACATACACGTTTGTATTGTACATTAATTATCATATTAATGTTAATAAATATTAATATTAACGTTTTTTATTCATTGTTATTTCTTAATTTTAATGTTTGTGTGCGTGCGTGCGTGTGTGTGTATGTATGTATATATATTATCATTTTCAAACACTCATAAAAAGTGTTCCTTTATAGGTTAGCTCATTCTGTCAATTTATATTTATTCAGAGTGACCCTGACTATTACTGTATTAATTATCAAGTAATTTTACTGTATAGTATTGGAGAAAACTAAAAGCAAAATCACCCCAAACAACAAAATGCGTCATAGCATTTGCACTGTGTCCCATTTTCCAACACTCATAAAAAGTGTTCCTTTATAGGTTAGCTCATTCTTCCAATTTATGTTTATTCAGAGTGACTCTGACTATTACTGTATTAATTGTCAAGTCATTTTACTGTATAGTTTTGGAAAAAATTAAAAGCAAAATCACCCCAAACAACAAAATGCGTCCTAGCACTTGCACTGTGTCCCATTTTCAAACACTCATAAAAAGTGTTCCTTTATAGGTTAGCTCATTCAGTCAATTGATATACATTCAGAGTGACCATGACTATTGCTATATTAATTATCAAGTCATTTTACTGTATAGTATTGGAGAAAACTAAAAGCAAAGTCACCAAACAACACCAAACAACGTCCTAGCACTTGCACTGTGTCCCATTTTCCAACACTAATAAAAAGTGTTCCTTTATAGGTTAGCTCATTCTTCCAATTTATATTTATTCAGAGTGACCCTGACTATTACTGTATTAATTATCAAGTAATTTTACTGTATAGTTTTGGAGATAATTAAAAGCAAAATCACCCCAAACAATAAAATGCGTCCTAGCACTTGCACTGTGTCCCATTTTCAAACACTCATAAAAAGTGTCCCTTTATAGGTTAGCTCATTCTGTCAATTGATATACATTCAGAGTGACCATGACTATTGCTTTATTACTTATCAAGTCATTTTACTGTATAGTATTGGAGAAAACTAAAAGCAAAGTCACCAAACAACACCAAACAAAGTCCTAGCACTTGCACTGTGTCCCATTTTCCAACACTAATAAAAAGTGTTTCTTTATAGGTTAGCTCATTATGCCAATTGATGTACATTCAGAGTGACCCTGACTATTACTGTATTAATTGTCAAGTCATTTTACTGTATAGTTTTGGAGAAAATTAAAAGCAAAATCACCCCAAACAACAAAATGTGTCATAGCACTTGCACTGTGTCCCATTTTCCAACA
This sequence comes from Aspiorhynchus laticeps, assembly GCA_023376895.1. NCBI lineage: Eukaryota > Metazoa > Chordata > Actinopteri > Cypriniformes > Cyprinidae > Aspiorhynchus > Aspiorhynchus laticeps. The sequence goes on from CM041798.1 coordinate 33,882,849, forward strand.
CTAATAAAAAGTGTTCCTTTATAGGTTAGCTCATTCTTCCAATTTATATTTATTCAGAGTGACCCTGACTATTACTGTATTAATTGTCAAGTCATTTTACTGTATAGTTTTGGAGAAAATTAAAAGCAAAATCACCCCAAACAACAAAATGCATCCTAGCACTTACACTGTGTCCCATTTTCAAACACTAATAAAAAGTGTTCCTTTATAGGTTAGCTCATTCTTCCAATTTATATTTATTCAGAGTGACCCTGACTATTACTGTATTAATTGTCAAGTCATTTTACTGTATAGTTTTGGAGAAAATTAAAAGCAAAATCACCCCAAACAACAAAATGCGTCATAGCACTTGCACTGTGTCCCATTTTCAAACACTCATAAAACGTGTTCCCTGTCGATACTCCACTCGTACTGCGTCTTGATAAAGACACATATGGGAAAAAGCCTTTTTTCTCCTGAACTGTTTCAATCACGCAGTGAAACTGCATGACTATTGGTTCGTGCAGTGGTAAAAAATGAACCAATGGGTCGGCAGCGGAGCTGCACGAACCTATGGTGACGATTCTCGCCAGATCCCACCAAAATGGGCGGGGAATCTGGCTATATAAGCGGTCGTTTCGCCATAGGATCCTCAGATTTATTCTCCTTCAGCGACGACGACTTCTTCTACACTGACCCAAAAGCCTACTCGCCGTTGACACGCCTTGCAGCTGGACCCAACGACCTCGATCTGCTCGGCTGATCCGCCTTTCTACGCGCCCCAGCATCGCAGCAGTTCTGGTCCCGTTCGCTGCCGCCATCCGGCGATTATCACGTAAGTCTCTAAAAGAACAAGGTCCCCCCTGCACACTGATGACGGTCACAGCGAGTGTGTTTCCTGCTTGGGGAAATCCGCTCTACTCTAGCGCTCCACTCTATGGCGGTTCTCCAGGTCTATCAGGCCAAGCTCCTCTCTGCCATAGATGAGTCTGAGCCTGATCCTGCGACTCTCAGGGAGCTGAGAAGTGCAACGGACCTGACTTTGCGAGCCACCAAGACTACCGCCCAGGCCATAGGAAGGTCTATGGCCAGCCTGGTAGTGCTCGAGCGCCACCTTTGGCTCACGCTGACGGAGATTAAGGACGCGGACAGGGTCTCCTTCCTTGATGCTCCAATTTCCCCCAGCGGCCTCTTTGGACCTGCGGTGGAAGGATTCGCTGAGTGCTTCACGGAGGCACAGAAGGCGTCACAGGCTATGCGACACTTCCTGCCCAAGCGCTCCAGCCCAGCAGCTGCTCAGAGTCACCCCAGGACTGCGCCGACTCAGCAGCCTGCGAAACCTGCACCTGCCGTTTCCGCCCCTCAGCCTGCTAGGACTCAGCAGCCGCGAGAGCGTTCACGCTCAGCCAGACGCCACCCCCCTCCGAATCGCTAGGGCCCCCGACCCAAGATACTGTTGGACCCTGCGCCTCTGGCGTCCTCCTGATCTGCAGGACAGGAAGAGGAGAGGGTCGAGTCTCGCCACGGCCGGACCGCCCACCAAAAGGCCTCTCATGAGAAACCTCTTTGCACCCCGTTTTCTTCCGGGTGCAGAGGAAATTGTGTTTGTTGCTACAGGGTCCGTACAAGCGCCCATGCAACCGTCCGCTGTGATAGTGGAAAAAACAAAACACAAAAATTCTCAAAAAAAGAGCAGTTTTCATCTTCCGTCCCTCACGAGTGCCCTGCCTCCGTGCAGCCGGCCACTCGAGTTTATCCAACCCCTTGCCACGCGGGCCGAGGCCTGGCAGGCCATCCCCGGAGTGTCAGAGTGGGTTATGGGGATAATAAAACGAGGTTATTCACTCCAATTCGCTCGAAGACCCCTGCGTTTCAGCGGCATGGTCTCCACCTCGGTGCACGGCGAGAACGCTCGCGTTCTACGCTCAGAGGTGATGACGTTGCTGGAAAAAGGAGCCATAGAAATGGTTCCTCCAGCTTTGAGCGAGTCAGGCTTTTACAGCCGTTACTTCCTCGTCCCCAAAAAGGATGGCGGCCTCCGGCCCATCCTCGATCTCAGACGCCTGAATCATGCCCTCATGAGACGGCCGTTCAGTATGATCATGCTGAAGCAGATCCTCTCGCAGATTTGCACAGGGGACTGGTTCTGTTCTCTGGACCTGAAAGATGTATACTTTCACATCCAGATAGCCCCCCATGGAGAAGGGTGTGGCCATGGGGTTGGTCCACACCAGGAAAGTTGTCACGACAGACGCCTCCAACACAGGTTGGGGGGCGCTGTGCGAAGGCAAACCGACCTTCGGCCATTGGTCGAAGGCGGATAAGGGCTTCCACATCAACTGCTTGGAAATGTTAGCAGTTTGTCGAGCCTGCCAGTTTTTCCTGCCGGACCTAATAGGACGCCATGTGCTGATTCGCTCAGACAACATGTCCGTGGTGTCCTATATAAATCACCAGGGAGGTGTCTCCTCGAAACGCCTCTTTATTCTGGCAGAGCGCCTTCTGGAATGGGCTCAGCTCAACCTGCGCTCGCTGAGGGCAGCACACCTGCCGGGCAGACTGAACCAAGGAGCGGATATGTTATCTCGGAGCAATGTCCCCTCAGAGGAGTGGATGCTCCATCCGCAGGTGGTTCAGAAGATCTGGAAGATCTTTGGCAATGCAGAAGTAGACCTTTTCGCCTCCAAAGACAACTCTCACTGCCCAATTTATTATTCGAAGGACAGGGACGTGTTGGCCCAGGACTGGCCCAACCTCCTCCTTTATGCATTCCCCCCGATCGCCCTGCTTCCACAGATCGTCAGGCGTGTCAGGGAACAGGGTCACAAGGTGCTATTGGTGGCCCCCTTGTGGAGGAACCAACCTTGGTTGTCAGAGCTGACTCAGCTACTGACAGCAGCCCCCTGGCCCGTGCCCCTGAGACGGGATCTCCTCTCTCAGGCGAACGGAACAATATGGCACCCTCGACCCGAGCTGTGGGCTCTCTACATTTGGCCGCTCAACGGGAGCCTACTGGCCTCCCAGAGCGAGTGTTAAACACCTTTTCTGAGGCTAGAGCCCCGTCTACGAGACGCCTCTACGCCCTTAAGTGGTCTGTTTTCTCCACTTGGTGCCTCAACCGTGGTGAAAACCCCTCTACCTCTGAGTTAGCGGTGGTTCTGTCCTTTCTGCAGGAACTGCTAGATAAAGGACGTTCTCACTCTACACTCAAGGTGTTCGTAGCAGCTATAGCGGCCTTTCATGCCCCTATAGCGGGCCAGTCGGTAGGCAGAGACAACTCAGTTGTCCGTTTTCTGAAGGGAACCAGGAGGTTGAATCCACCTCGGCCCCTTACTGTCCCTACATGGTATCTGCCCACTGTACTGAGGGCCTTGAAAGGCCCTCCCTTTGAGCCGCTACAGTCTACGAACCTCCGGTCACTTTTGCTGAAAACTGCTCTGCTACTAGCACTAGCGTCGGTTAAGCGAGTTGGAGACCTGCAGGCGCTCTCTATTAGCCCTGCCTGCCTGGAATTCGGGCCTAACGACTCCAAGGTCGTCCTGAAACCAAGGCATGGTTACGTACCTAAGGTACTTTCAACCCCGTTCAGAGCTCAGGTCATCACGCTCTCCGCGCTTCCTCCGTCTGAGGAGGACCGGGAGTTATCCTTGTTATGCCCTGTCAGAGCTCTGAGAATCTACTTTGAGCGTTCCGCCCCCTTTAGGCGTACGGAACAGCTCTTTGTTGGCTTCGGTAACCGCGCCAAAGGGCATCCGGTCACGAAGCAGAGACTCTCTAAGTGGATAGTGGATGCTGTCATGCTGGCATACTCTTCTTTGGGCCTGCAATGCCCTATTGGAGTACGAGCCCATTCGACTAGAGGCATCGCCTCGTCATGGGCGTGGTCTAGTGGTGTCCATTACAGAGATTTGTGCGGCGGCTGGCTGGGCCACTCCGTCCACATTTGCTAGGTTTTATAACCTGGACATACCGGCCTTACAGGCCAGAGTCCTCTCTGCTTAGATGAGCTTGTATACATACGCTGTGTTAACAATCCTGTCAGAAATCTCTTGACCGCAATGCGCTCAGGCTCTCTGATTGACACCCTGCATACTCCGGTTAACTGAGTATACAGGAGTCATATGGAACGATCATCCAGGCCGAGCATGACCTCTAAGAGTTTAGCTCGCTTTAGCCTGAAGTATACTACTTACTTCCCTATGGGCATTTATGCTTATGGAGGTATATACAGTCGTTCATCTACCCTAGCACGGCGTGATTAAATTAAGTTCCCATATGCGTCTTTATCAAGACGCAGTACGAGTGGAGTATCGACAGGGAACGTACTCGGTTACTATCGTAACCTCGGTTCCCTGAGATACGGAACGAGTACTGCGTACTTTGCCGTGCCAGGTAGCTGCACGACTCAGTCGTCGCTTCAGTCGAAGTAATCTGAGGATCCTATGGCGAAACGAACGCTTATATAGCCAGATTCCCCACCCATTTTGGCGGGATCTGGCGGGAATCGTCGCCATAGGTTCGTGCAGCTCCACTGCCGACCCATTGGTTCGTTTTTTACCACTGCAGGAACCAATAGTCGTGCAGTTTCACTGCGTGATTGAAATAGACTTCAGTTCAGGAGAAAAAAGGCTTTTTCCCATATGCGTCTTTATCAAGACGCAGTACGAGTGGCGTATCGACAGGGAACGCGTTTTATGAGTGTTTGAAAATGGGACACAGTGCAAGTGCTATGACGCATTTTGTTGTTTGGGGTGGTTTTGCTTTTAATTTTCTCCAAAACTATAGAGTAAAATGACTTGACAGTTAATACAGTAATATTCAGGGTCACTCTGAATGTATACCAATTGACAGAATGAGCTAACCTATAAAGGAAAACTTTTTATGAGCGTTGGAAAATGGGACACCGTGCAAGTGCTATGACGCATTTTGATGTTTGGGGTGGTTTTGCTTTTAATTTTCTCCAAAACTATACAGTAAAATGACTTGACAGTTAATACAGTAATATTCAGGGTCACTCTGAATAAATATAAATTGAAATATTGAGCTAACCTATAAACGAACACGTTTTATGAGTGTTTGAAAATGGGACACAGTGCATGTGCTATGATGCATTTTGTTGTTTGGGGTGAATTTGCTTTTAATTTTCTCCAAAACTATACAGTAAAATGACTTGACAATTAATACAGTAATAGTCAGGGTCACTCTGAATAAATATCAATTGACAGAATGAGCTAACCTATAAAGGAACGCGTTTTATGAGTGTTTGAAAATGGGACACAGTGCAAGTGCTATGACGTATTTTGTTGTTTGGGGTGATTTTGCTTTTAATTTTCTCCAAAACTATACAGTAAAATGACTTGACAATTAATACAGTAATAGACAGGGTCACTCCGAATACATATAAATTAGAAGAATGAGCTAACCTATAAAGGAACACTTTTTATTAGTGTTGGAAAATAGGACACCGTGCGAGTGCTATGACGCATTTTGTTGTTTGGGGTGATTTTGCTTTTAGTTTTCTACAATACTATACAGTAAAATGACTTGATAATTAATACAGTAATAGTCAGGGTCACTCTGAATGTACATCAATTGGCATAATGAGCTAACCTATAAAGGAACACTTTTTATTAGTGTTGGAAAATGGGACACAGTGCAAGTGCTAGGACTTTGTTTGGTGACTTTGCTTTTAGTTTTCTCCAATACTATACAGTAAAATGACTTGATAAGTAATACAGCAATAGTCATGGTCACTCTGAATGTATATCAATTGACAGAATGAGCTAACCTATAAAGGAACACTTTTTATGAGTGTTTGAAAATGGGACAGTGCAAGTGCTAGGACGCATTTTGTTGTTTGGGGTGATTTTGCTTTTAATTTTCTCCAAAACTATACAGTAAAATTACTTGATAATTAATACAGTAATAGTCAGGGTCACTCTGAAGAAATATAAATTGGAAGAATGAGCTAACCTATAAAGGAACACTTTTTATTAGTGTTGTAAAATGGGACACAGTGCAAGTTCTAGGACGTTGTTTGGTGTTGTTTGGTGACTTTGCTTTTAGTTTTCTCCAATACTATACAGTAAAATGACTTGATAATTAAAATAGCAATAGTCATGGTCACTCTGAATGTATATCAATTAACAGAATGAGCTAACCTATAAAGGAACACTTTTTATGAGTGTTTGAAAATGGGACACCGTGCAAGTGCTATGACGCATTTTGATGTTTGGGGTGGTTTTGCTTTTAATTTTCTCCAAAACTATACAGTAAAATGACTTGACAGTTAATACAGTAATATTCAGGGTCACTCTGAATAAATATAAATTGAAATATTGAGCTAACCTATAAACGAACACGTTTTATGAGTGTTTGAAAATGGGACACAGTGCATGTGCTATGACGCATTTTGTTGTTTGGGGTGAATTTGCTTTTAATTCTCTCCAAAACTATACAGTAAAATGACTTGACAATTAATACAGTAATAGTCAGGGTCACTCTGAATAAATATCAATTGACAGAATGAGCTAACCTATAAAGGAACGCGTTTTATGAGTGTTTGAAAATGGGACACAGTGCAAGTGCTATGACGTATTTTGTTGTTTGGGGTGATTTTGCTTTTAATTTTCTCCAAAACTATACAGTAAAATGACTTGACAATTAATACAGTAATAGACAGGGTCACTCCGAATACATATAAATTAGAAGAATGAGCTAACCTATAAAGGAACACTTTTTATTAGTGTTGGAAAATAGGACACCGTGCGAGTGCTATGACGCATTTTGTTGTTTGGGGTGATTTTGCTTTTAGTTTTCTACAATACTATACAGTAAAATGACTTGATAATTAATACAGTAATAGTCAGGGTTAGAGGTCTTCACGGGTCCAAAAATTCGTACCCGAACCCGAAGAGACCCGTGAATATGCTGCACGGAACCGACCCGGACCCGTATTTTATTTGAAAGTGGGACCCGAACCCGTGCAGACCCGAGAAATGCCATAAATGTACTACCCGGACCCGACGCGGACCCGACCATTATTCAAAAGTTGGACCCGAACCCGGCTGGGAAGACACAGACCCGACTGTACCCGTCCCGATCGGCACATATTGCACAGCAAATGCTATTAAGTCAATGAACAAGTTGCGAAAAAAAAACCTTTTTGCCTTAACTTCTGTTAGTTTCCCTGACTGCGATGCATACAATCCTCCTTGCCAATACATTTCCCTCCATGTTAGGCTGTTCCTCTCTCTTGCCGACTGAAAGTGCCTTCTTAATACACTCATTATTTCAGCTTAAAAGTCTACCTGCTGAGATGGAGACGGATGACCAATGCAACTTCGCAGTTTTTTTTTCATCTCGAGTCAGCTTCGACTGTTACGTTTACCCTTTTGAACTACAATAACGATACTTTTTGTTGGTTGTAATAAAGACTCGGAGCAATTTTTTTTTAGCAAAAAATGCACAGAATTATAAGTTCGTTACACTTAACTGCGTGCGTGTTCAATAACAGGTGCGTCTCTTCAGTTTTGTTTCAGCCTTTTTTTTTCCACATCACTATGAAGGAATCCATGATCACCGTCCGCTTGCAGTACTACTAACATTAACTCCGCGCGCGCTCTGTTTCTGGCGGCTGAGGTAACGCGTGTGTTTTTTTCTTCCACCTTATTTCCCGCTCACACTTTTCTCATCCTAATTTTACAAACTGCAAGTTACAAAACACACGCATGCTGACTGACACTGATCACTCGCGGGTGCGGTGTTCTCCGATTACACATAAAGTTAAAAAGACCCGGGACCCGAAGTAATAGATTGGGACCCGACCCGGACCCGGCTGACCTTTTAAAATATAGACCCGAACCCGTACGGGTCCCGGGTCGGGTCCCGGGTCCTCGGGTCTCGGGTCCTCCGTGAAGACCTCTAGTCAGGGTCACTCTGAATGTACATCAATTGGCATAATGAGCTAACCTATAAAGGAACACTTTTTATTAGTGTTGGAAAATGGGACACAGTGCAAGTGCTAGGACTTTGTTTGGTGACTTTGCTTTTAGTTTTCTCCAATACTATACAGTAAAATGACTTGATAAGTAATACAGCAATAGTCATGGTCACTCTGAATGTATATCAATTGACAGAATGAGCTAACCTATAAAGGAACACTTTTTATGAGTGTTTGAAAATGGGACAGTGCAAGTGCTAGGACGCATTTTGTTGTTTGGGGTGATTTTGCTTTTAATTTTCTCCAAAACTATACAGTAAAATTACTTGATAATTAATACAGTAATAGTCAGGGTCACTCTGAAGAAATATAAATTGGAAGAATGAGCTAACCTATAAAGGAACACTTTTTATTAGTGTTGGAAAATGGGACACAGTGCAAGTTCTAGGACGTTGTTTGGTGTTGTTTGGTGACTTTGCTTTTAGTTTTCTCCAATACTATACAGTAAAATGACTTGATAATTAAAATAGCAATAGTCATGGTCACTCTGAATGTATATCAATTGACAGAATGAGCTAACCTATAAAGGAACACTTTTTATGAGTGTTTGAAAATGGGACACAGTGCAAGTGCTAGGACGCATTTTGTTGTTTGGGGTGATTTTGCTTTTAATTTTCTCCAAAACTATACAGTAAAATGACTTGACAATTAATACAGTAATAGACAGGGTCACTCCGAATACATATAAATTAGAAGAATGAGCTAACCTATAAAGGAACACTTTTTATTAGTGTTGGAAAATAGGACACCGTGCGAGTGCTATGACGCATTTTGTTGTTTGGGGTGATTTTGCTTTTAGTTTTCTACAATACTATACAGTAAAATGACTTGATAATTAATACAGTAATAGTCAGGGTCACTCTGAATGTACATCAATTGGCATAATGAGCTAACCTATAAAGGAACACTTTTTATTAGTGTTGGAAAATGGGACACAGTGCAAGTGCTAGGACTTTGTTTGGTGACTTTGCTTTTAGTTTTCTCCAATACTATACAGTAAAATGACTTGATAAGTAATACAGCAATAGTCATGGTCACTCTGAATGTATATCAATTGACAGAATGAGCTAACCTATAAAGGAACACTTTTTATGAGTGTTTGAAAATGGGACAGTGCAAGTGCTAGGACGCATTTTGTTGTTTGGGGTGATTTTGCTTTTAATTTTCTCCAACTATACAGTAAAATTACTTGATAATTAATACAGTAATAGTCAGGGTCACTCTGAAGAAATATAAATTGGAAGAATGAGCTAACCTATAAAGGAACACTTTTTATTAGTGTTGGAAAATGGGACACAGTGCAAGTTCTAGGACGTTGTTTGGTGTTGTTTGGTGACTTTGCTTTTAGTTTTCTCCAATACTATACAGTAAAATGACTTGATAATTAAAATAGCAATAGTCATGGTCACTCTGAATGTATATCAATTGACAGAATGAGCTAACCTATAAAGGAACACTTTTTATGAGTGTTTGAAAATGGGACACAGTGCAAGTGCTAGGACGCATTTTGTTGTTTGGGGTGATTTTGCTTTTAATTTTTTCCAAAACTATACAGTAAAATGACTTGACAATTAATACAGTAATAGTCAGGGTCACTCTGAATAAATATAAATTTGAAGAATGAGCTTACCTATAAAGGAACACTTTTTATGAGTGTTGGAAAAATGGGACAAAGTGCAAGTGCTGTGACACATTTTGTTGTTTGGGGTGATTTTGCTTTTCATTTTCTCCAAAACTATACAGTAAAATGACTTGATAATTAATACAGTAATAGTCAGGGTCACTCTGAATAAATATCAGTTGAAAGAGTGAGCTAACCTATAAAGGAACACTTTTTATTATTGTTGGAAAACGTTTATGTACAAAAACAATGTATTTACAAACATTAAAATCAAAAATAAAAGTAAATAATAGCAAATGTGTAAAGGAAACGCCGGTATGACAGCTTTAAAACCATTTAGACCGCTCTCAGCACCCGTACCGTAAGTGCACGACTAGACGCGCATACAAAAAAAGGGGCGGCCCTCTTGACCGTGCATTTCAAAGCGCGGCTGGCTTAACCGCAGTTGTCATATGTAGTCAATCTCTTACGAAAATTAACCGTGGTTTTATTGTAGTAAAGTAGTAATGTTTTTTTTTTTTTTTGGCGTATTTATTACCGTTTTTATAATCACAGTTTTACTACAAATACCATGGTTAAACTATGGTTAGTGTAGCAAAACCATGGTTAATTTGTGATTAGCATGGTCCAAAACTAAGTTTTCTACAACTATAGGATATATTATACTACAATTACACTACAGTTTACTGTAGTAAAAACTAAAGTATACTACAGTATTTATTACAGTTTATCAGTTCACTATAGTTAATATTACAGTATGCTGTAGCATTCATTAACAAAATGTTGTAAATACCATAATTTATACAATATAAAACACTTTACTGTAGTGGTTCAAAAACACTATTTACTATTACTATAGTATTTTTTCATGTGGGTTATTTTCGTAAGGGATGCACAGTAACCACAACATATACCACGTTTCACCTTAAATGTAGTTTTACTGTGGTATTTGTACATATGGTAACCACAGCACTTGTCATTTTACCATAGTAACTGTATACTGTCTACTCTTTGTATTGAAAGCACAGTATAACACAACACTTACCATGGTTTACCACAGTGACTGTATTTTTAATGTGGTATTTGTAGTTAAAGCACAGAAACAACAACAATTACCATGCTCTTACCACAGTAACTGTTTTTACTGTAAAAGCACAGTAACCAAAATGCTTTTTGTGAAGTGATTATAATTCAATATTTTTTTCTGTCTTGCAGTTACGTCAGATCACATACTCCACGACAACCTGTAATGCAACAGCTCTTTTAAGAAGCGTTCTCTTGTAGTCCTCTCTCTCTCTCTCTCTCTCTCTCTCTCTCTCTCTCTCAACTTTCCTATTTTTCCAAACTGTAATCCATGATTCATTTACACATAGTTTTGCTCTTTCTCTTTCTGTGGTTCATCATGGCCTATTTTTAAAACTCAGAATCAAATTCTGACCAATTCTGTCAGAAAGCTGCTAGAATTAACAGGGAACTTGAACTCGAAGCTGCCAAGAAGGCTGAACAAGCCCTTCAAAGGTTAAACCCTTCACAGGTAATGTTGAACACATTTAGTTATAACCAATTTGCTTTAATGAATTTTAATAACTTTCCTTACAGTCCTTCCTCTCAAATATTCTGGTCACAGATCATTATAACACACTGTCTCAACATGTGTATATTTCTCTTTGTTTCAGCTGAAAGGGAAGACCAAAGGAAGGCCTGTCATGGGATTTGAATTTGACCATCATATGCATTTACGGAGAAGAGCAAAAGCTGCAAAAGCAAACACTTCCAATGGTACGTCTGTGTTGGTCTGAGCACCCTGACTGAACTTTACTGCAGTTACATTTTGCACAGCATGTGATATTTCTTTAACTTTGCTTTACATATCCCACGGCCCCATCAGGAAGAACCCCCAGAAAAGTCTCAAGTTGAAGTAGTAATAATTCATACAATTTACCAAGTCAGCAAATTCATATGACATTTTACGAGCGTACTCATACAAAATTCTACGACTTTTACATTCTACGACTGCTGTCATTGGCCATTGCCTCAACTCTCATGCAGATTGTGCTCATAGTAAGTAGTCAGAGTGTTTATATCATTGTTTATTTAAGTCCATTGTAGTCTTTATTAACCTTTACAAATTGGCGCAGCGTCTTCCCGTTCCAACACTTTGTGATATCTGTCCACACCTCACAGTCTGTCTTTCTTTCCGTGTTGATCTGTCTAAGAAGCAAGAGTCTGGAAATGCTAGTTTAACTTGTCACGTGACAAATCAGATCTTCAATTAATTTGGCCAAATCAGATCACTTAAAGCTGTTCACACCAAGAGCAATAACTATAATGACAAGTATTTTAGCATCTACACCAACAGACAGTAATATTCAGTTTATTATAAGCGTGCATTGCGGTTATGTTGTCTGCCATTTAAATGATCAAGCTCTTTAAAATCTGGTGGATTCTGAAATTGTTCTGAAAGAGATTCCAACGATATTGTTCCTCTGTGTCATTAAATGTTAAATAGCTGCGGTGTGGACTCATCCTTGGTGTGAAGAGGCCTTTAAACTGCTTACAACAATATAGCAGCATGTAATCATGTTTAATCAAATTAATATTAAGTTAGCTTGCTATTGAAGATACAGCTTTTTCTAATGCTGCTTTCCTCTCGTTCTGTTAAACTTACACACACAATTCTGCCTTTCTCTGCGTATTCATCTTCATCTTATTCCTTTACTCACTCACTCACACATTTTTTTGTGAGTGATGATTTTTGTGAGAGTTTGCATGATGGCCTTTTCTCAGAATCTGAATCTGATGGATACAGATGAACTCAGGAGCCGCTAGAGTTGCCAGGGAACTTGAACTTGAACTTTATTATTATAACTGCTTAATTTATGTTTAAACAACAATAATAATTAAACATTATTTATATATTTTCTTATTTTACAGATGAAGACCAAAAACGCAAAGAAAATCAGTCACAGCAAGCTGGTCAAACCAGTCCTGATGAATGAGGAATGAACATGGCCTTCTTGTGCCCAAACAGAAAAGACAGAGAGCTGGAAAGTTGCACATTTCCATTGGTATGTCTGTATTCAATGCAGTTATGTGTGGTACAGCATTGATGTTGATCTCTCAAAAGACAGCAGTTATAGTTACCATACTTCAAATCAGCAGTTATAGTTTTTCACACATGCATCTTTTTATAGCTCCTAGAATGAACAAATCAGCTGTGCATCATCTTTGGAATTTGGGCAGGAAATGACTGAATATGGTGAGTACTGATACCTGCACCTGTATTCACCAACACTATTTCTCTAGTTATTGTTTTATCTGTTTGTTTGAAGGAGGATGAATCCAGTTGATGAAGATATCAATTCAATGGCCACCAAGTGAAGCACTGCTGCTTTAACCCATCAGATATCTGCTGTGAAGTCTGCATTCACGAACAGCTCTACTGTGACAGCTCAGATGTTACGGCCCATAAAAGAAACTTCACAACTGAACAACTGCAAGATAGTGGTGGAGGGATTCTTTTAGCCCATACCTCCAACAATCTCCAACAAGAATCGATGGTAAGTCCAGTGCAACAATTATAAATAAAAATACTATATATTGTTTATTGATTTACCACACCCTAAATACATGTTTTGTCGTTCCAGGACATCTACACCAGGTGAAGTGTGAGGAGGACCGTCAGAGACTCCAGCCACCCGAGCCATGGATTGCTCTCACCTTTACCATCAGGCAGATGTTATTGCAGAACCTTCACCAGCAGACTGCGAGACAAGTTCTTTCCACAGGCAATCAGACTGAACTAAACTCATACCATTAACACCACACACAGCACACCAACCTCATATGCACTGCACTCTATCAGTTACACTGACTGGACTCTGACACACTATTATTCTGCACCCTGACATTCTGTTTGCACTAATTCATACCGTACTGCTCTGCAAAGGTATATGTGTACTATGATTATTGTTTATTATTATTTTCATTGCACGCTCTCTGTATAGTATAATATTTACCATATGTTGTTCTCTACCTGTATGGAGTCCCTTTTATATGTGTGTTGCATATACACAGGTGCTGGTCATATAATTAGAATATCATCAAAAAGTTTATTTATTTCACTAATTCCATTCAAAAAGTGAAACTTGTATAATGTATACATCTTCAGTCCCTGCCACATGCGTCGAGAGTCATTGAGCTGAAAATGTGACTCAATTCTCTCCCTGTATCGGAGTTTAGCAGCTCTAACTGCCCGTCGGAGAGCATAGTACGATGCTTTGTACTCGCTCATGTTTCCTGACAGAAGACCGGCGTTGTATGCGGCAGTGCGTTGGTTAAACGCAGCACGGATTGATCTGTCCACCCATGGTTTCTGATTTGAGAATGTCCTTATTGTTACCGTTTCAGTGGCTTGGTCGGTTAGCATGTTGACAAAGCTTAATGCTACATCCGTGAACTCGCTGACGTCAGCTGAACTCGCCCGGAACATGTCCCAGTCGACGTCATCAAGAGACGCCTGTAGCATAGCTTCAGAGTGGGAGGACCAGCGCGTCACTTCCATCTCCCCCGGGGATTCCTGAACGATCCTTTGTTTATATTCCGGTGTGAGGAAAATCAGGGTGTTTGTTGATGTAGCCGCTGATCTCATCGTGTAGTTTGGACAAGGCCAAGGTGTCTGCCTGAGGTGGAATGTAAACGGCAGTAGCGATGATCGCTGGGAACTCTTGGGGCAGATAGAATGGGCGGCAGATAATGGAGAGATGTTCCAGATGAGGCGAGCAGGAACGCGACAGAATGGAGATATTCCTGGGGTCACACCATTTCTTGTTAATCATGAAACACACTCCACCACCTTTGGTTTTTCCGGCCTCGGCTGTTCTGTCCATCCGTAAAACAGAAAAGTTATCAGACGGTGTTGCAGCGGTATCCGGGACCGAGGGAGTTAGCCATGTTTCAGTCAAACAAAGGATGTTACAGTCTCTAATGTCCCGTTGGAAACTTATCCTGGCTCTAAGATCGTCCATCTTATTTTCCAAGGATTGGACATTAGCGAGCAGAATACTCGGTAGAGGAGGACTGTGAGCCCTTTTCCTCAGTCTGTCACGAATTCCAGCTCGTCGTCCGCGGTGTTTCTTTCGCCTCCTGGGATTATTCAGGCGGCCTTTGTTAGCCTCGGTGTTCCAAAGTATCTCCAATGGCCACGCTGGATCTGCCGTGGATAAAGTGTCCTGAAGCAGGTTAGTGCAGCAGTGTCCAATGTCCAAAAGTGTTCTTTTGTCGTATATAAATAGTGCAGACGTTATGCGTGTAAAAAGAGAAAGTAAAAATACGTAAAAAAGTATATAAAAGCACAAATTGAGCGGAGCCATCCTTAACGTCGACTGTACAGAGCAGCGCCGGAAGCGGAAGGGGCAGTAAGTAAGTGTGACGCCTCTGCTCAACTGAGTTGCCATTGGCTTTGAAGTTCCCTTGGCACTCGCAGAAGTCGCTGTGATTGAACTATCTTTTAACCCAGATTAAAAAAACGCTTAATATTGCAAAGTACATTTTGCTGTTATTATTACATCAGTAATATCTTCAGTTAACAATGCAGTGTTGCTATGTCATGAGAAATTGCCACTTTACTGAGATCGTAACCCTAACCCTGAGCATAACTTTATTGAACTACAAATACCAGCACCACGTTTTTCGTGGTTGAATGGCAGAGCCTTATGGGTAATGTAGTTTAAAATGTATAATCATAAAATGGTGGGGGAATACAATCTTTTTTGAACAAAGGTATATCTAAACGTGTTCATTGTGCAAACATTTATGACATATTTAAGAGACAGGCTGAAATTTGGTATTTTACTAAGAGCACTTTTTTAAACACCTATATACCACCTTTCCATATATGTCTAGACCCCTGGGGATGGAAGGGCAATAAAACATACACAGATCTATTCTCAATATCACAACAAACTGTGCTGAGTCACAATTTTTAGATTGTCTTTTCAACAACCTGTCCATATGTAAGTTGCAAGTCATAGTTATCTTAGAATAAGAATAGACCCAAAAAAATCTGCATCAGTGCCTATTTGGAATGGGCTCCATTTATTTCATTAGATCAGGAGCAAGAATACAGTGTTGACAGTAAACAAAGACACCAATTTAAACAATTAATACATACTGTGACACTTTATTGTACTATCACACAATGCCAATGGCAGAGTTGTGCCGCCATTACATTCAAAGCGGCCGTAGAAGGTGTTTAACTCTTGGACAATGGATCTGCACTCACCTCGGCGGAGGAGTTATTTCCAGAGGAACTTTTCATTCCACACAGACTGATATATTTCAAGTGTTTATTTCTTTTAATTTTGATGATTATAACCGACAACTAATGAAAACCCCAAATTCAGCATCTCAGAAAATTAGAATATTGCTTAAGACCAATACAAAGAAAGGATTTTTAGAAATCTTGGCCAACTGAAAAATATGAACATGAAAAGTACGAGCATGTACAGCACTCAATACTTAGTTGGGGCTCCTTTTGCCTGAATTACTGCAGCAATGCGGCGTGGCATGGAGTCGATCAGTCTGTGGCACTGCTCAGGTGTTATGAGAGCCCAGGTTGCTCTGATAGTGGCCTTCAGCTCTTCTGCATTGTTGGGTCTGGCATATCGCATCTTCCTCTTCACAATACCCCATAGATTTTCTATGGGGTTAAGGTCAGGCGAGTTTGCTGGCCAATTAAGAACAGGGATACCATGGTCCTTAAACCAGGTTGGACAACCCATGTTGTCCAAGCTGGTAGCTTTGGCACTGTGTGCAGGTGCCAAGTCCTGTTGGAAAATGAAATCTGCATCTCCATAAAGTTGGTCTGCAGCGGGAAACATGAAGTGCTCTAAAACTTCCTGGTATACGGCTGTGTTGACCTTGGACCTCAGAAAACACAGTGGACCAACACCAGCAGATGACATGGCACCCCAAAGCATCACTGACTGTGGAAACTTTACACTGGACCTCAAGCAACGTGGATTCTGTGCCTCTCCTCTCTTCCTCCAGACTCTGGGACCCTGATTTCCAAAGGAAATGCAAAATTTACTTTCATCAGAGAACATAACGTTGGACCACTCAGCAACAGTCCAGTCCTTTTTGTCTTTAGCCCAGGCGAGATGCTTCTGACGCTGTCTGTTGTTCAAAAGTGGCTTGACACAAGGAATGCGACAGCTGAAACCCATGTCTTGCATACGTCTGTGCGTAGTGGTTCTTGAAGCACTGACTCCAGCTGCAGTCCACTCTTTGTGAATCTCCCCCACATTTTTGAATGGGTTTTGTTTCACAATCCTCTCCAGGGTGCGGTTATCCCTATTGCTTGTACACTTTTTTCTACCACATCTTTTCCTTCCCTTCGCCTCTCTATTAATGTGCTTGGACACAGAGCTCTGTGAACAGCCAGCCTCTTTTGCAATGACCTTTTGTGTCTTGCCCTCCTTGTGCAAGGTGTCAATGGTCGTCTTTTGGACAACTGTCAAGTCAGCAGTCTTCCCCATGATTGTGTAGCCTACAGAACTAGACTGAGAGACCATTTAAAGGCCTTTGCAGGTGTTTTGAGTTAATTAGCAGATTAGAGTGTGGCACCAGGTGTCTTCAATATTGAACCTTTTCACAATATTCTAATTTTCTGAGATACTGAATTTGGGGTTTTCGTTAGTTGTCACTTATAATCATCAAAATTAAAAGAAATAAACAGTTGAAATATATCAGTCTGTGTGGAATGAATGTATACATTATACAAGTTTCACTTTTTGAATGGAATTAGTGAAATAAATCAACTTTTTGATGATATTCTAATTATATGACCAGCACCTGTATATTCAATACTTATCCATAACGTCATGCTGCAGTTTGCACAAAAGACTTTGACCACCTGTACACTTGCGTTCATGGTATTGTGACAATAAAGTGATTTGATTTGAATTGGTCACATGTCTTTTGTTCATCAGTTGTACTGTAAGGTGCTGGATAACAACTGCAAATTGTTTAAGTCATGGAAGAAGTAGTTTATGATAGGGACATGGACAAGCAAGCAAGATCAAGAAAACCAGGGGAGCTCTGATGAGAAGGAAACTGAATGTGATTCTGTGGTGCTCAAGACATTTCACCATATATGCATTTGGGTGGCTTCATCTGATTAAAATAATATGGTTTTAAATAACTCTCTTGAATATGATTTGTCTTTATATGCTACTTTAGCTGTCCTTATGCAGTATCCTCCAGCAAAGTATTGCACATGGTGTTGGATAATAAAGTATGGTGAATATTCTGTAATGGGGATGGTGTTTGGTAAATACACCATTTAATTTAGTAAACAATGCATATAATTACTATGATTGTTTTAATAATTAAGACATGAACATTTGGTCATATTAATGACTCCATTACAAGAAGGGAATGCTGAAAGATGCATTAGAAGAGACTGCATGGACTATATTGCTACAGGCACTTCATGCACAACTGAGTTGTGATGCTCCAGGGAAGGATCAACATAAATCCTGTACTGTATTATAAGCAAGATGAGCATGGACATTACTAATGTTTAGCACCTGAGGAGGACAAAGATGGGACATTTTTGACACAGAGATACAAATTAGGTATTTTATATCATGATTCTTTGAATTGCATGAATTGTATGGCTTTTGCACCATAAACCACACACTGTTTGTACATTGTCTTACTGAATGACACTGAAATGCCTCTGTAGGGTATTTGTACTGCATGCAAACACAATCTTGGCACAGCGGCCCAGAAAAAAATAAATAAAATTGGTATTAAGTTTGACGATCCTGGCTCCCCATATATATCCTCATTGGATGGGCCTTTAGAGATAAATGCATCTTTATGGATTACATAGGCTAATGAAAGAGTTTTTAATTTTTGATTTGAATTATTTCGTTGTACAGTAGTATTTTATAGCATTCTATAAATATATTTATTATGTCAGTGAGGCAAGTATTTGCTGAGTTTCGGTTCAGTTTTTGTGAAGTGTTTCTGCTCAAGATCAAGACCACCCTGTTGGTTTTCTTTATTTTAAAATGCAAAACATTTTGTTGATATTGTGAGTGCACACAAATAAAACTATTTGCAGCTTCGAATGATGTATACTCTTACCTTTATGACGAAAAATTATGCCGTATTTTAATTTCCCACTCTTATTAAGAAAAAAAATGCAAGTGATCTGGCTAGCGCCTCCATGTCCTTCAAAGAGAGCTTCAGCTTCCACTTTTAGCACAAACGATTTTATATTGATCACACATTTATCTTAAATTATTAAATGTATATTGTAAAATGCATGACGTTTTTGTCTAAAATTGTGTTTATTTGAGAAGGTTAAACTGATCAAATGCTTAACTCACTGTCTGGCGCTGGCCGCTTGGTATTTAAAAAAATAATAATACAACTTGAATTTAACAAACATAAAATGTTTCAATTATAATAATAACCACTTTGCCATTAAGAACCAAAACTGAACTATTTTAATGTCTGCAACAGTAGCTGTGTAAAGGGAAAAAGACACTGGCTCGGGTCGGACTCGGGCGGAGAATTCTGATAAGCTGTCGGACAAGGGCCGGGCCCGTGCAGGGCTCTATATTCGTTCACTTGTTTCAATTAAAAGTTCCCCCTAGGCTCGGCGGGCCCCCAATCTGCCCGGGCCCATATGCACATGCATACCCTGCATGCCCAGACGCTACATATAGACAAAAATGATATCTCGGATTTTATCCATAACGATAATCAGACTATATTTTTCTGAGTGTATTGTGCTGCAGGACTGCCGTGGACAGCTGACTCCTAAAGTTTTTGATATTCTTCATAAACAAAATAACCTTTGATATTCATTCATGTGCTGTAACTAAAAGAGATGATCGATCAGTTCATGTGCTGCTTGAGCTGCATGCGGCTCTTTCATCCCTTTGCGGTGGCTCCCTGTATGGGTGTACGCGGGTGAGGTGTCCCCAGACTTTTTATACAATCTAAACTCTTCCCCTGCACTTTTTCTCGGTCAAGTGTGTTAAAGTAGAGGTTTTCAAGGGCCAATGTGAATAAATCTAGATTTAAATTAAAAGAGAAAAGATAGTCACGTCGTTTTGGATACTCTCGCGCAGAAAGTCCAAAGCGGACTATAATATATACTTATATTATAAGTAATAATATCTTTTGACAGGCATCCCGCTATCGCTGTAGCTAAGCTGAATAACAAGCATACAACTTAATGGATGAAACGTGAAGACGATATGTGTTTTTCAAGTCTTCTCCAGGGTCCTATGTGACCCTGGACCACAAAACCAGTCTTAAGTGTCAATTTTCCGAAATTGAGATTTATACATAATCTGAAAGGTGAATAAATAATCATTCCATCGATGTATGGTTTGTTAGGATCAGACAATATTTGGCCGAGATACAACTAATTGAAAATCTTGAATCTGAGGATGCAAAAAAATCTAAATATTGAAAAAAATCGCCTTTAAGTAGTAGTAGTAGTAGTAGTAGTAGTAGCCCTTTATTGTCACTAGTCACAAGTACCAGCGAAATTAGCCATCAACCTGTCCATACACAACATACATATATGACAATGGGGTAGACAGGACAGGAAGACAGGGAATTTAAGAAAAATACAACAAACAAGAGGAATGTAAGGAGAAAAAAATAACCCCCAGACTATGCTCCTTGGGGAGTTGTCCAAATTGTCCAAATGAAAAAGTTGTCCAAATGAAGTTCTTAGCAATGCATATAATCAAAAATGAAGTTTTGATATATTTACAGTAATACATTTACAAAATATCTTCATGGAAGATGATATTTACTAAATATCCTAATGATGTTTGGCATAAAAGAAAAATTGATAATTTTGACCCATACAATGTATTTTTGGCTATTGCTACAAATATACCCGTGCTACTTAAGACTGGTTTTGTGCTCCAGGGTCACATATATGAATGATACAGTGGTAATTGACAGCACAAATTACAGTACAGAAGCTATAAAATATATTTTCTGCCTTATTTTGTGATAAAAATGGAAAATGTGTTTGTAGTATATATATACTGATTGTACAATCATAACCATAAAATTGACATTATAAAATATTTATCAAAAATATTATATTAGACAAATTATTGGTTATTGTCCAGCAGTGTATTTTATTTCTTAGCCAATTAAACGTAAGAGATTTTTTTTTTTTTGTCAATTATACATACATAAATAAATATTATAATTATTATTATTACTACATTTGACATTTCTGTCCCTCTCACTTCTGAAATGATTACTACTTCCCTGCATGCCCTGTAACATAACTGAATATAAAACTTTAACTATATGCCGTGTTATCTTTATTTGGGCATCAAATATTTTGTGGATCCACATGAATTTTATTCGGTGGGAAAGGGGCCAAAATGGCTCTTTGGACGTTGAAGGTTGCAGACCCCTGCTCTAGAGTCACCAAACTGTGGGTCTATTTTATTGTTTTAACTTTTTGACAACATTTTTAAGCTGACACTTTGTTTTATACTATGTAACCTGCTTTGTTCCGCAATGTATTTTCACTGTAAGAACATGGCTTGTGACTTGTCGGACAGCAAAAGTAGGCTATCTTGTTTTTGCGAAAGGTCAGTTGTCATTTGTGGACAACTTATTTGCAGATGAGGATAAACCAAAGAGTGTTTAGCACCTGCAGGAAAAGCAGGGAATCATGTATAAACATTTGTTGAAATTGTTCTAAAAAATAAAGTACATTTTTGAAATGTAAACGAATGCATTAAAAAAAAATTATTACATGTTGAATAACTGACTTTACAATTTACTTCCAGGTTTCTCAGTTGCTTTGGTGCATTTCTCAGATCACAGCTTAAATTCTCAAAACTATATGTTCAACGTCCACATCATCTAGTCACTTGTGCTCATCATTAACGCAATTTGTCTCTTTTGAACAAGTAACAAATGCTTCGTTACATTCGGTACAATTGATTATGTACACAGTTGTCTGCTGTTTCCTATTATCAATTGCTTGTGTCATGTTGCTGTTGTGTCAACGTTTTAGGATTAAAATATCAAAACATTATTTATGCATTTGTAACTGCAGGTTAAAGCATTCATGTCCTGCATTAAACAGTGTAAATGCCTCTTCAGATACAGATTCTTTGTTTCCTGTGCATTGCAAAGATTAATTTTGTTTATAATGATTTTATTGGTTTGTAACAGCCCCAAATGTCTTATTCTAATTCACTTTATTGATTAAATATAAGAATTTGACGCAAAAGATAATGCACACTTCTAGAAAAAAAGGCTTTATAAAAGTAAAAATGCCCATAAAGGGGCAATAAAAATAACTTTTGTTGGAAAATATTAATTTCTATCACTGCTGTGAACTGACCATGCAGAACATGTGTGATGTTAAATACCTTGGGAGAATTTAAAGAGAAACCCTGGCTCAAAAATATTAATTCTCTTCCAGGTTTTCTGCACCTGTTGATACAAATAAATGTTTTTTATGCAAAAGAATTTAGGCTAAAAAAATGAAAATAATTAAATAAATAAAAATAATAATAAAGTGCTCGCCTTTGTCTTTTGAGGTGTAAATGTTTTTTAGTATAATTATGTCAGATCGCCTGTCAAACAAACTTTGGCGAAACTCTAAATCTAAATATTACAACTCTAAAATTAAAAATTGCAAATATAGTTTGTTAGTTAAATTAGCCCAAATGTGTATAGCAATGTTTAAAAATGTGTTATTTTGTGTTATAGAGACTCCTAGTGGTGAATACATGCTAGAACAACTTTTTTTATAAGAAAAAATACTATGGTAATTTATAGTAAATACTATAGTGTTTTTGAACCATACTATAGTAAAGTACTTGAATTAATTTGTTGTGGTGATTATATAATTGCTGTGGTAATAGAACAACTATAGTAATATAAAATTACTTTATCCAATACTGTACTAAGTTTTCTACAACTATAGGGTATATTATACAATAGACTAGAGTTTACTATAGTAAAAACTAAAGTATACTTCAGTATTTATTACAGTTTATCAGTTCCATTTACATTACATTTACATTTAATCATTTAGCAGACGCTTTTATCCAAAGCGACGTACAAATGAGGAGAACAATAGAAGCAATCAGACCATCGAGAGAGCAACAGTATACAAGTGCCATGACAAGTCTCAGTTAGTCTAGCACAGTACACGTTTAAAGGATTTTTTTTTTTTTTTATTAAATAGAATAGGTAAGTGTTAGTATTAGTTAGTCAGGTGCTGGCGAAAAAGATGTGTCTTTAGATGTTTTTTGAAAATGGCTAAAGACTCAGCTGTTCGAATTGAGATTGGGAGGTCATTCCACCAGCTGGGCACAGTCCAGGAAAAGGTCCGTGAGAGTGATTTGGTACCTCTTTGGGATGGCACCACAAGGCGTCGTTCACTTGCAGAACGCAAGCTTCTGGAGGGCGCATAAGTTTGAACTAGCAAGTTTAGGTATATTGGTGCAGTGCCAGTTGTGGTCTTGTAGGCAAACATCAGTACCTTGAATTTGATGCGAGCTGCTATTGGTAGCCAGTGTAACCTGATGAAGAGAGGGGTAACGTGAGCTTTTTTCGGCTCATTAAAGACCACTCTGGCTGCTGCATTCTGGATCAGTTGCAGAGGCTTGATAGTACATGCGGGAAGGCCCGCCAAGAGAGGATTACAAAAGTCCAGTCTGGAGAGAACAAGAGCTTGGACAAGGAGTTGTGCGGCTTGCTCTGACAGGAAGGGCCTAATCTTCCTAATGTTGTATAAGGCAAATCTGCAGGACCGGGCCGTTGTAGCAATATGGTCTGTGAAGCTTAACTGATCATCGATCACAACTCCAAGGTTCCTGGCTGTCCTGGAAGGAGTTATGGTTGACGAACCCAGCTGTATAGAGAAGTTGTGGTGAAGTGATAGGTTGGCTGAGAACACGAGCAGTTCTGTCTTAGCAAGATTGAGCTGAAGGTGATGGTCCATCATCCAGCTAGAAATGTCACTCAGACAGGCTGCAATGCGAGCAGTTACCGTCGGATCATCTGGTTGGAATGAGAAGTAGAGTTGAGTGTCATCAGCATAGCAGTGGTAGGAAAAGCCATGCTTCTGAATAACCGATCCTAATGACGACATGTAGATGGAGAAGAGAAGTGGTCCAAGCACTGAGCCTTGAGGAACTCCAGTAGCAAGAAGTTGTGACTTTGAAACCTCACCCCTCCAAGACACCCTGAAGGACCTACCTGAGAGGTAAGACTCGAACCACAGGAGGGCGGTTCCTGAGATGCCCATCTTTCTGAGGATGGACATGAGGATCTGGTGGTTAACAGTGTCAAAGGCAGCAGACAGATCCAGCAAGATGAGTACAGAGGATTTGGAAGCTGCTCTTGCTAGTCTGAGGGCCTCTGTAACCGAGAGTAGGGCAGTCTCAGTTGAGTGGCCACTTCTGAAGCCAGATTGGTTGTTGTCCAGAATGTTGTTCTGTGCAAGAAACAGAGAGAGTTGGTTGAACACAACTAGCTCAAGTGACTTTGCAATGAATGGAAGAAGGGATACCGGTCTGTAGTTTTCTAAAAGTGCTGGATTTAGAGCAGGTTTTTAAGCAGTGGGCTTACCCGAGCCTGCTTAAATGCTGTGGGAAATGTACCAGTGTGAAGCGAGGTGTTGATAATGTGAGTAAGCGCAGGTATGACCGAAGAAGAAATGGCTTGAAGGAGGTGAGTGGGGATAGGATCTAGTGAACAAGTAGTGGGATGATTGGAAAGGATGAGTTTGGAAACCTCTGTCTCCGAGAGAGGAGAAAAGGAGGTGAGAGATTGTGTATTTGTCGTTATGAAGTTATTATTAGTTTGTGGTGTGAGGAATTGGTCACTGATGGTTTTTGTTTTATTTGTGAAGAAAGTTGAAATGTCATCAGCTGTAAGAGTTGATGAAGGAGGAGGGGGAGGAGGACAGAGAAGAGAAGAGAACGTTTTGAAGAGTGCGCGAGAGTCGGAACAGTTGTTAATTTTGTTGTGGTAGTATGTCATTTTAGCAGTGGAGACATTTGCAGAGAAGGAAGAGAGGTGTGACTGATACACACTAAGGTCGGTAGAGTTTTTGGATTTGTGCCATTTCCTCTCTGCAGCCCTTAGTTTAGCACAATGTTCACGGAGAACATCGGACAACCAGGGGGCAGAGGGGGTAGCGCGTGCTGGTCTGGATGAAAGGGGGCAAAACTTGTCTAAGCAAGATGTTAGAGTGAAGCAAAGAGTGTCAGTAGCACTGTTTGTGTCGAGTGCTGAAAACTGAGAGGGTGAAGGTAGTGCGGATGAAACCATTGAGGATAGGCGAGAGGGAGAGAGCGAGCGTAGGTTACGTCGAAAGGTGACCTGCGGAGGAGCGTGTGCTATGTCAGGAGTTAGTGTGAGGTTAGAAGTGATGAGGAAGTGGTCTGAGGTGTGCAGTGGAGTTACTAATGTGTCGTCAGTGGAGCAGTAGCGTGTGTAGATGAGGTCCAGTTGGTTACCTGATTTGTGAGTAGTAGACACTCGTTTGAGGTCAAATGAAGTGAGAAGAGTGTTGAAGTCAGTAGCCTGGGGTTTTTCTAGGTGGATGTTGAAGTCGCCGAGCAGTACCAGAGGAGTACCATCTTCAGGAAAGTTTGACAGTAACACATCCAACTCCTCCAAGAAGTTACCCAGTTGACCTGGGGGACGATACACAACTACAAAGTGGATTTTAGCAGGGTGGGTAATAGTAATTGCATGAGATTCAAATGAACTGTTGCCTGTAGGAGATGGTAGAAGATCAAATTTCCATTCATTTGAAATAAGGAGACCAGTGCCTCCACCCCTCCCAATCGTGCGAGGGGTGTGGGAAAAAGTGAAATTAGTGGAGAGAGCTGCAGGAGTGGCAGTGTCCTCGGGTTTGATCCAAGTCTCAGTTAGGGCCATGAGGCTGAGACCGGAATGAGTAGCAATAGAAGGAATAAAATCTGCTTTGTTTACAGCAGACTGGAAGTTCCAAAGACCAATTGGAACAGAGAGTAAGGTAGTAGAGGACAGAGGGACCATTCGTAGATTATTAGGATTGGCCTGCCTCCAACGTACAGTGCGTGCTCTGCGAGTGTTAGTAGTAATAGTACAGATTTGAAAGCACATAGTGAGTTCAATTGACTAAACAAGTAGATGAGAACAAGTTAGACAAAAAGTAAAGAAAGGGGAGAAAGCAATACTCAAGTGCCTTGTCGGTGTCCTTGCTCGGTGGAGTCGTGCGAGGTAGAGTCGATCGTCTTTACACTTGTCGGTCTTCACACGAGGGCTGCCGCGACTGCTGCCGCGGTGTACAAACCAGTTTTATACTTGCCTAATTTCTAGTCCCTGAAGTCAGCTGACCACGCCTTCCTACTTAGCAAACCGAAACTGGGAACTCCGGCGATAAGCACGAGAACAAACGCGACTTGCGAAGGCGTTTACCAGGTAAAACACAGTATGCAAAACAATGTTTCCTAGCAAACGACAACTGAGCTGAAATCTAATGAGAAAACAAAAATATAAACGCAACACTTTTGTTTTTGCCCCCATTTTTCTTGAGCTGAACTCAAAGATCTAAGACTTTTTCACATGTACACAAAAGGCCTATTTCTCTCAAATATTGTTCACAAATCTGTCTAAATCTGTGTTAGTGAGCACTTCTCCTTTGCCGAGATAATCCATCCACCTCACAGGTGTGGCATATTAAGATGCTGATTAGACAGCATGATTATTGCACAGGTGTGCCCTAGGCTGGCCACAATAAAAGGCCACTCTAAAATGTGCAGTTTTACTGTATTGGGGGGGGGGTCCGAAAACCAGTCAGTATCTGGTGTGACCACCATTTGCCTCACGCAGTGCAACACATCTCCTTTGCATAGAGCTGATCAGGTTGTTGATTGTGGCCTGTGGAATGTTGGTCCACTCCTCTTCAATGGCTGTGCGAAGTTACTGGATATTGGCAGGAACTGGAACACGCTGTCGTATACGCCGATCCAGAGCATCTCAAACATGCTCAATGGGTGACATGTCTGGTGAGTATGCTGGCCATGCAAGAACTGGGATGTTTTCAGCTGCAGGAATTGTGTACAGATCCTTGCAACATGGGGCCGTGCATTATCATGCTGCAACATGAGGTGATGGTTGTGGATGAATGGCACAACAATGGGCCTCAGGATCTTGTCACGGTATCTCTGTGCATTCAAAATGCCATCAATAAAATGCACCTGTGTTCGTTGTCCATAACATACGCCTGCCCATACCATAACCCCACCGCCACCATGGGCCACTCGATCCACAATGTTGACATCAGCAAACTGCTCACCCACATGACGCCATACACGCTGTCTGCCATCTGCCCTGTACAGTGAAAACCGGGATTCATCCGTGAACAGAACACCTCTCCAAAGTGCCAGACGCCATCGAATGTGAGCATTTGCCCACTCAAGTCGGTTACGACGACGAACTGCAGTCAGGTCGAGACCCCGATGAGGACGACGAGCAATGCAGATGAGCTTCCCTGAGACGGTTTCTGACAGTTTGTGCAGAAATTCTTTGGTTATGCAAACCGATTGTTGCAGCAGCTGTCCGGGTGGCTGGTCTCAGACGATCTTGGAGGTGAAGATGCTGGATGTGGAGGTCCTGGGCTGGTGTGGTTACACGTGGTCTGCGGTTGTGAGGCCGGTTGGATGTACTGCCAAATTCTCTAAAACGCCTTTGGAGACGGCTTATGGTAGAGAAATGAACATTCAATTCACGGGCAACAGCTCTGGTGGACATTCCTGCAGTCAGCATGCCAATTGCACGCTTCCTCAAAACTTGCGACATCTGTGGCATTGTGCTGTGTGATAAAACTGCACATTTTAGAGTGGCCTTTTATTGTGGCCAGCCTAAGGCACACCTGTGCAATAATCATGCTGTCTAATCAGCATATTGATATGCCACACCTGTGAGGTGGATGGATTATCTCGGCAAAGGAGAAGTGCTCACTAACACAGATTTAGACAGATTTGTGAACAATATTTGAGCAAAATAGGCCTTTTGTGTACATAGAAAAAGTCTTAGATCTTTGAGTTCAGCTCATGAAAAATGGGGGCAAAAACAAAAGTGTTGCGTTTATATTTTTGTTCAGTGTATATATATATATATATATATATATAAATACCTTGCTACGTGTACTGTGTTAGGCTAACCAAGACTTGTCATAGCACTTGCATGTTGTTGCTCTTTTGTTGTTTTTGATTGCATCTATTGCCCTCATTTGTAAGTCGCTTTGGACAAAAGCGTCTGCTAAATGACTAAAAAAATAAATAAAGATGGAGCAAAGTGTGGATGCGCTGTCCTTGAAGAATGTTCAACTCGGTTTTGTTTATATTTTGCTTAGCCTATTATTTTAAATGACAGATGTCGAATTTATTTTAGGGATGTTCATTTCGGTTATTTTTCTTAACCTTAACCGATTATTAACCGTTAACCGACAAGATTATTTTAAATTAGAACAGAATTAAATTAGAAAGAATAAGTGTCTTTGACCCGTTAAAAATATTAACATTTGTTTTCCGGGGATTAATTTTACATGCGCAAAAAACAGCAAACAACAGCTATGAGGATTCACATGATCACATCATATCACATCACATCACGCACCTGCAGGGCTTCTGCTAGCGGAGAAAAACATAATAAAGCTTCGCTCTAATGTGTGTGTGTGTATATATATATGTGTATATATATATATATATATATATATATACTATTATAACGAATAAATAGGCCTATACGAGAAATATATTTTCACTTAAATAATAATTTATGAAAACGAAAGAAAAACTGTGCAAGTAGCAGAGTTTCGGTTCATTTTTGTGCTGCACGATAGGAAACCATGCAGACAGCAGAAAGCGGCATGCTATTTTTTTAGGCTTATTTTACAAAAGTGCAAAGATTAGTTTTTATTGTGAATGTACACAAATAAAATCTAACTTTTTACAATTCCGATTATCTTCATGACTAAAAGGAGTATTTGCTTCCACAGTTAGAAGGGGAAAAAAAAACATACAGTTAAGCATTCTACCTTCACAATGCAGCCTGTTCATTATCATTATAAAAAACAATCAATCAAACATATGGGGAAAAAAACACACTGCTCAGTTTAAATGTGTAGTAAAATCTGTGCCGTTAAGCGTTATAACCTTACCACTGTGAAGTTATGCAAAGCATTTTGTTTTACGTGGATATTGGAACGTGAGTGAAGCAGGCCTACATAAAAGGTAAATAATATTTTGCCATTCAAATACATCGCGAATACGGAAACATTTGATTTTGTGTCGAACGAGAGACCCAACATTGGTTTCAGTTTCGTTTTAGCCTAAATTAATTTGTTTTGGTTTGTCGTTATTTTTAATTCTTGTTCTTTTCTAAATAGCCTACTGTTAATTGAAAGGATTTGTTGTGGAGTGAGAAAAACTAAAATAGCTTAGCTATGTTTACAGTGTTTATTATAATGTTTGTAATTCGCAACCAGTTGCTGGAGTGCCCATGACAGCCACAAGAGGGCACTCTTATTGGATTGTTGTTTTTCGGTTCTGGACTTCGTTTCCCATCACCCCTTGCACTCATGATTGCCTGATTGTATTCAGCTGTATGTCATTGGTATTAGCTTGTCTCTCTTTTTAAGCTGTGTTTGTGTCTGCATTGTCATCGAGGTTTTGCTATTGTTACACTGCACGTTCTGTCTATTCAAGTCTTATGGTTTTTGGATTTTTGCCTGTTTTTTGACTACGATTGTGCATCCCAATAAAACTGCACTTGGATCTCTACCTTGTCTCAGAGCAGTACGTGACAGAACTTAAATAGAGAGACAAACTAATACCAATGACATACAGCTGAATACAATCAGGCAATCATGAGTGCAAGGGGTGATGGGAAACGAAGTCCAGAACCGAAAAACAACAATCCAATAAGAGTGCCCTCTTGTGGCTGACATGGGCACTCCAGCAACTAGTTGTGACAATTTCTGAATGAAATAATAAAATGCGACTTATAGGTGACTTATCTTCTTTTTTTCTCTCTCTCTCTAAAAAACTTTTTTTTTTTTTTTTTACGCGTAGCTTATTTTAACCATGCAGCAAACCTTTTAAAATATTTTGATAAATTACAGGTGAAAAAAAAAAACTAATAAATAAGTGACTTTAAACGGTATAACTGATTGTATTAATCTGTCAAACTTTTAAACTTCTAAACTACTGTATTTACAGCAAGATGTTAAACGAATTTAGTATTTTGACAAGACGAATAAAATTATATTAGGCCATTTTTGTACAACCTAAAAAAAAATATTCTGCGACACTTGTTGCTATTGTGTTGTAAAGTTTAAACGAATTGTATCCTGAGTATCCTGACAAGAGAATAAAAATAAGGAATACAATTTTTGTACATATTTATTTTCTCTGTGACACTTTTTTTCCTACTGTGTTGGCAGCAAAACATTTTGCTGTCAATAAAAGACTCTTGACAAGACGAATAAAATAACAAATACAATTTTGTGCAGACTACACTTTTATTTGTTAGCCTATCTCTCTTTCTTTCAGTAGAGGGAATTTAAATGTATGATTCTGGAAACAAATTTAGCGGGATCGGTCGGGTCGGGAAGAAAATTATTCAAAGCGGACAGCGGGTGAACAAAGACTGAATATATCGCGGGATCGGGTGGGTGCGGGATATAACCTCGCGGGAACGGGACTGAAAAAACAGTCCCGCGCAGACCTCTATTCCTATTCACATAAACAGCACTTCAACAAAAATATACGCGCCCACCTACGAAGAGAGTGGAAGTAATGGGGAAAGAGCACCCTCTCCAAATCTAGACTGTTTTAATTACATGACATTCTGTATAAGCCAGAGGTGTCAAGTAACGAAGTACAAATACTTTGTTACCTTACTTAAGTAGAAATTTTGGGTATCTATACTTTACTGGAGTAATTATTTTTCAGCCGACTTTTTACTTCTACTCCTTACATTTTCACGCAATTATCTGTACTTTCTACTCCTTACTTTTTAAAAATAGCCTCGTTACTCACATTTCATTTCGGCTTGTTTTCATTCCGGCTTGTCTTTGTTAAAAAAAAAAAAAAAAAAACTATCCAGATAAATCGCGCCATCCGGATAGAGTGAATTTGATTGTGGTTGGATGAGAAGAATAAACACCATTCCGACACCCTATTGGTTTGCACGCGATCGATCGCACCTGCACATGACACAAATCACGTCACACTCCAGCAAGGACATAGCCAGTGTTGGGGTCGTTACTCAAAAAAAGATAATTTCTTAAAAGTTATTATTTCTCCACTACTGGCTCATTTATCAAACGGGTGCTTTCTCTTCGTCCTCCGCAAATTAAGCTACAGTAGTTCGGTAGAGAGACGTTTGAATAATAAGTGTGATAAGTAGGCTATACTAACTTTGTTACTCGTTACCCATCCAGGGCCGTAGCTAGAGGATTGGGGGCCCCCTGAAGAAATATTGATGTGCACCTACCCTACACCTAAACTTAGCCCTCACAGGAGACTGTGTGCATTTTTAGATTTTCAAAAAACTTTATGCTGTATGATTTATAAGCTTGTTTCCTCATGGGGACCAAAAAATGTCCCCACAAGATAAAGATTTACTGGTATTACTATCTTTGTGGGGACATTTGGTCCCCAGGACATGACAAATACCAGTACGCACACACACACACACACACACACAAACACACACACACAAACACACACACACACACATCATATACTGTACAATATACAAACATGGAACCAAATTGCATGCTTTTTTGTGGTTTTCATAATATCTCAGTTATACAACTAATAAAATATTAGAATTATTCACAGAACA
Source organism: Aspiorhynchus laticeps (assembly GCA_023376895.1). Taxonomy (NCBI): domain Eukaryota; kingdom Metazoa; phylum Chordata; class Actinopteri; order Cypriniformes; family Cyprinidae; genus Aspiorhynchus; species Aspiorhynchus laticeps. The sequence goes on from CM041798.1 coordinate 33,914,390, forward strand.
TGGGCCTATAGTATAATTCCTGGATTTTGTGGGGCCCCTGGGCGGTGGGGGCCCCTAGAATTGTCCCCACCTTTCACCCCACTAGCAACGGCCCTGCCCCCATCACTGGACATAGCAGACGTAGCCAAGTACGAAGATGTCCGTGGCAGAGACTCAAGAAGAGAACTCGAGCGAAATGTCCCAACCAAGCACCAGCGAGGAGGTTTGTAGCCAGGATCATCTTCCGTTCCATGAAACACGTTAATGCTCAGTAGTACACCTAAATGTTTTTTTAATGTATTTGCATTGTACTAAAATGTGTTCATTTTCAATGGGCATATGCGGCTGAAACAGGTAGCCTAGTGCATCCCATTTTGCAACATTAACATTTTAATATAACATTATATATATATATATTAAAAATAAAAAATACCTTGCTACGTGTACTGCGGCTAATCAAATCAAATCACTTTTATTGTCACATCATCACAGCACATGTGCCTTGATGAGTGAAATTCTTGAGAGCATGCTCCAGACAGTGCTGAAACAATTAACATATAGACAGTACCATTACATACTTACAGACTTATACAGATGACAATGTGCAATATACACACAGTGTACTGTTAGACATACTTACAGTTATCTATAGCCTACACATTATACACCGTATGTACACATTCTACATTATGTACACATATATACATACACAGTAATATGCAAAGGTAAAGTAGATTGTACATAAGCTGGATCAAACCTGTATGAATTTCTTTGTTCTGCTGAACACAAAGGAAGATATTCTGAAGAAAGTTTGTAACCGGGCTGTTTTGGGGCACCATTGACTTCCATAGTAGGACAGAAAATACTATGGAAGTCAATGGTGCCCCAGAACTACTCTGATTCCCACATTCTTCAGAATATCTTCCTTTGTGTTCAGCAGAATAAAGACATTCATACAGGTTTGGAACTGCTTGAGGGTGAGTAAATGATGACAGAATTTTCATTTTTGGGTGAACTATCCCTTTAATGGCATTTTTTTCCTTACATTACTTTTACTTTTATACTTTAAGTAGTTTTGAAACCAGTACTTTTACACTTTTACTTGAGTAAAAAGCTTGAGTTGATACTTCAACTTCTACAGAAGTCTTTTTAAACCCTAGTATCTATACTTCTACCTGAGTAATGAATGTGAATACTTTTGACACCAGTGACCGAAGCCACGCATGAAACAAACTGCTCGACTCATCTATAGTGCATGTAAGTAAAAGTGAATATAATGGAGAAAATAATAACAATAACAACAACATTAATAATAATAAAGATAGATAGATAGATAGATAGATCTATAGATAGATAGATAGATCCCAGATAGATAGATAGCACGGTATGTAGTTATTTCACGGCTAAACATTGCATTCTCGTAAATTCATATACAGGTGCATCTCAATAAATTAGAATGTCGTGGAAAAGTTCATTTATTTCAGTAATTCAACTCAAATTGTGAAACTCATGTATTAAATAAATTCAATGCACACAGACTGAAGTAGTTTAAGTCTTTGGTTCTTTTAATTGTGATGATTTAGGCTCACATTTAACAAAAACCCACCGATTCTCTATCTCAACAAATTAGAATACTTCATAAGAACAATAAAAAAAAAATCATTTTTAGTGAATTGTTGGCCTTCTGGAAAGTATGTTAATTTACTGTATATGTACTCAATACTTGGTAGGGGCTCCTTTTGCTTTAATTACTGCCTCAATTTGGCGTGGCATGGAGGTGATCAGTTTGTGGTTCCATTGAGGTGGTATGGAAGCCCAGGTTTCTTTGACAGTGGCCTTCAGCTCATCTGAATTGTTGGGTCTGGTGTCGCTCATCTTCCTCTTGACAATACCCCATAGAGAATCTATGGGATTTAGGTCAGGCGAGTTTGCTGGCCAATCAAGCACACCAACACCATGGTCATTGAACCAGCTTTTGGTACCTTTGGCAGTGTGGGCAGGTGCCAAGTCCTGCTGGAAAATGAAATCAGCATCTCCATAAAGCTTGTCAGCAGAAGTGCTCTAAAATTTCCTGGTAGATGGCTGCGTTGACTGTGGACTTCAGAAAACATAGTGGACCAACACCAGCAGATGACATGGCAGCCCAAATCATCACTGACTGTGGAAACTTCACACTGGACTTCAAGCAACATGGATTCTGTGCCTCTCCACTCTTCCTCCAGACTCTGGGACCTTGATTTCCAAATGAAATGCAAAATTTACTTTCATCTGAAAAGAGGACTTTGGACCACTGAGCAACAGTCCAGTTATTTTTCTCCACAGCCCATATAAGATGCTTCTGACGTTGTCTCTGGTTCAGAAGTGGCTTGGTAGCCCTTTTCCTGAAGACGTCTGAGCGTGGTGACTCTTGATTCACTGACTCCAGCTTCAATCCACTCCTTGTGAAGCTCTCCCAAGTGTATTCTCAAGCTTGCGGTCATCCCTGTTGCTTGTGCACCTTTTCCTACCCAAATTCTTCCTTCCAGTCAACTTTGCATTTATTATGCTTTGATACAGCACTCTGTAAACAGCCACACCTTTCAGTAATGACCTTCTGTGACTTATCCTCTTTGTGGAGGGTGTCAATGTTCATCTTCTGGATCATTGCCAAGTCAGCAGTCTTCCCCATTATTGTGGTTTCAAAGAACAAGAGATACCCAGAATGTATACTGTATGGATGGTCATTTATTGAAACTCAAATGTAAATATTCTAATATTTTGAGATACTGATTTTTGACTTTCATGAGCTGTAAGATCTAATCATCAAAATTAAAACAAAAAAACTTTTGAAATGTTTTACTTTACATGTAATGAATCTAAAATATATGAAAGTTTCACTTTTTGAAATAAGTTACAAGAAAAAATGAACTTTTTCTTGACATTCTAATTCATTGAGATGCACCTGTACAGTATATTGTGAAAAGAGATAAGTATCTTCAGAAATCTCAAAAAAAAAACTAATTCTTTCAATTCGTTATTTTTTTTCTTTCTTTTTAAACATCAGAAATAAATTAACTACAATGTCTCTACAATATAGGCTACAGTTATAATGATTACTACAATATTACTGGTATAAGTGCAATAATGGAGGTGTCACGCGAAAGTGAACTTGTGGACCTACAAGCAGCCAACCCTTGACTGATCCGTCTGTCATGCTTCCTTTTAAACAATTCACGTCCAGCCTATAAGTGAACCTTCAGAGTTCACCATGAATTCAGAATTATCTCTCTGTTCCCAACCAAAACAAATTGCCGTCATATACTGGCAGTCAGCTCAAGAGATGTTTGTGTAGGCTATGTACTGATCTATAACAATCTAAGTATGTTCCATTCTATTTGAATAGATTAATGTTTTAGCCATTTAGCCCCCCTGCTATTCAAGTCGTTTCCTCATTAATATAGGCTGAATAAATGAAACCACATTTCAATGCTTCATTACAAATGTGTAACGGTGGTTGGATCCATTAACTTTTTTGTAGACATAATTCATAATGTATATCCCAACTGGGCCTTTTTTCTTTTTTTTTTCTTTTTTTTTTTTGTCATTAATGAGATCGAGTTACAATAAAGTAAAAGTAGGCTATTATCTAAAACTAACAATACACAAACAGCTAGTGACGCCAGTGTTCTAATAATGAATTTAGCAAAACTGTTATGTCATGCTAACATAGGCGAACAATGTGTCTTTCCTCTTTCTAAGTGGCCGGGAGCGCAATGTGTCAAATATTTTATTGGAAGACGTCATGGAAAATGTGAACATTGACTGAGACGAATCAGTCTATTATTATTATTATTATTATTATTATTATTATTATAAAAATCAGGTTTTGAGCAATATATTTTTATCAACTCGGTTGTTTGAAGTCAGCGAGCAGAAAACCAAATGTTAATTGTTTGCACATCCAAAGGTGAAGAATTGTACCATGCTTTAGGTCTCAAATCCATGAAACAACTAGTCGTATTACGTATACATTTGAGAATGCATTATCTATTGATATTAAGATTTGAATAGTTAATGTGAAAGTGAACAGGGCACAGTAGTAAAGGAGTGTTAAAACTAAAGGCCTTAACAAATTAACTCTTCAACCTCAATTAAAAGCAGAGGGCGAGCGCATTCTGGGTGGTCCATAGCGCTGATATACGGGCCCTTTTCAAGCCTTGAAAACAATACCTCTATCAGTATGCATCCAAACCTTTAAGGGTACTGATAACAGAGATATACTCCTGAATGTTGATATTTCTTAGTAAAGCAAGTAAAAAAGTTTCTTCTAGATTAGTCTTTTTTTCACCCAACATGTGAAACTTGTGTATGTAGGCTGTAGGCTGCACACGTCTCAACAGAAATGTGACTCAAAGTGAATTCGTTATTAATGTATGTCGTATCTTAATAAATAAATAAATAAAGTCTGTACTCTCAAAGCATGAGTGCTGCACAGAAATAAAAACATATACACATTCCCAGTAACTAAATTAGACTGAAGCTTCGATTTAGATATTGGATCCGGAAGAGAGCAAATAATCAAGATTAAAGAAAGAAAGAAAGAAAGAAAGAAAGAAAGAAAGAAAGAAAGAAAGAAAGAAAGAAAGAAAGAAAGAAAAAGAATTTCTGCAGAATACTGATAGACATTTATGACGCATTTATTTTACTATATTGTCCATAACGTTCACAATTAGGCAAATCAGTGTCAGTCGCAAAGCAAAAAAATTGAGGAGGTGCAATATGACAACTGGGAAGGTTCGTGTGAACTTGCCTTCATGAAGCGATACAGAGAAATTTTGTAGTCTTCAGACGACTTTCCATCAACTCAATGTTACCGAAAACTTCCATTCTTCCACAGCCCAGGATTCTTTAAATTTCTATGTAAAACTCAGAATGCGGATGCGGCTTTCTATGTGAATTAGCTGCACTACCGAGGCTTTTGGCTTGACTTTTTATTTGAAAAGCTCAGAGAGAGTGTTTACATTCTGTAGTAAACATCTTGTCTGTGTTCCTGTCTATCTGGAAAAAGAAACAATTTTCTACCGATTATGGGCTTTTTAAAGTGGTGTTATTTCTTAAAAAAAAAAAAAACTTACTGCATAACGCGATTTTGCAGCATCTGAACTTCCCTAAAACCCGCTCTTTTTATTTATTAATGTGAGAATGATTTAAAGTTCAAAGTATTTAATGTACAAATTACATTAATGAATTAATCATTTTTATCCCATTGATATTATTAAAAAGCCCCAAAACGCGGTGATCATCCAGTAATGTTACGATAGTAAGTTGAATTTATTATTGGTTTAAAGTAATTTTGTATTGTGCAAAAAAGTATCTATGCTAACGTGCACTGAATATGCTATTTTATTTACAATAAATAAGACTACAAACGCGCGTTACTTCTAGTGAAATAGTTGTGTAGATTTCGGTGAAGCCCACCTCAGCAGAGCTGACAGTGGGAGGGACACTGGGCGGCCCCTGAGTGACTCTGACGTGCTCATGCTCAAGAGCCTGAGAGGAGCGGATGGAAACAGATAAGTAAAAGCTCAATTCCTAAGGAAAGAACAAGAGGACAGGATCTGAAGCCGAAAGAATCTCTTTTCCCTGCAGTATTCGGTTGTATGGTGCGTAGTACTATCACAGGAGTAATAACCAGAGAGAAAGAGGGGTCATTTCTGCAGTTCAACTGGTTATTAATATAAGCAGCGTAAATCGCAGTATTTTTGTTCGTGGATTTTGACTTGCACGTGTGCGTAAAGAATGACTGCTGAAGTCCAGCAGCTCTCCGTACAGACCCCTGCTCACAGTAGCCCCATGTCGGAGAAACCGCACGGACAGACGCCTGTGATGGAGACCTCCTCTTCCCCCTCCAGCACCAAAACAAAAAAGACGAACGCTGGAATCCGTCGTCCTGAAAAGCCCCCGTACTCTTACATCGCTCTCATTGTCATGGCCATCCAGAGCTCTCCAACCAAACGACTGACTCTGAGCGAAATTTACCAGTTCCTCCAGAGCCGCTTCCCGTTTTTCAGAGGCTCATATCAAGGCTGGAAAAACTCGGTGCGTCACAATCTGTCTCTGAACGAGTGCTTTATTAAGCTGCCCAAGGGTCTGGGCAGACCCGGGAAGGGTCACTACTGGACCATCGACCCGGCCAGCGAGTTCATGTTTGAGGAGGGATCTTTCCGCAGGAGGCCGCGGGGATTCAGGCGCAAATGTCAGGCGCTCAAACCTTCCATGTACAGCATGATGAACGGGCTGGGATTCAATCACATACCCGAGTCCTATAACTTTCAGGGGGGCCGCGGGGGCCTGTCTTGTCTTCCAAACAGTTTACCTTTGGAGAGTGGGATTGGGACGATGAATGGACATTTGGCCAGCAATATGGAAGGAATGGGCTTGGCAGGACACTCCATGTCCCATCTATTAACGAATAGTGGACATTCCTACATGGGCAGTTGCACGGGATCCTCGGGGAGTGAATACACCCATCATGACAACTCTGCATCGCCGCTTCTTGCCAGCGGGGGAGTGATGGAGCCGCATGCCGTGTATTCTAGCAGCACAGCCTCGGTCTGGCCTCCAGCGTCCCCGGCCCCTCTAAACAACGGGGCGTCTTACATCAAACAGCAGCCGCTCTCTCCGTGCAACCCTGGAGCCAATCCACTGCAACCCAGTTTACCCACACACTCTCTGGAACAGTCCTACCTGCACCAGAATGGCCACGGAACCACCGACCTTCAAGGTAAATGTTTTAAAGATAATTTGACCCCGACTGACATGTTTGACAGAAATAGTTGATCTCGTTGTTTTATAAGGTAGATTATTACTGAATCTTTTTTTCTTTTTTTTTTAATAACACATCTGAAGCTAACAACAGGCCAGCTATAATTATGCAGCATAACGACACACATTTGTGCAATTATATCTTCCCCTTCAGTTAGTATGTGTTGGTCACATTTTTTAACAATGTTTATGCATTTTTTAGAGAAACGCACAAAGAATCACCGCATTTAATACACCAAACACTGGCACCGTAATGCAAAGAGTGATCATTTTCTTTAACAAAACAGATTTTAAATAAATAAATAAATAAAATAAAATAACGATTTATACAATTTATACAACTCGAATCCAGAAACAAATTGCAATCAATTTCTTTAAACATATGAATTTTTAAAACAAATGAAATTAAAATAAAAACGTTTTGACAATGGTAAGGTGGCGTGTTTATACACACACACACACACACATATATATATATATATATATATATATATATATATATATATATATATATATATTTATATATATATATATATATATATATATATATATATATCATAAGGATCCATTTTACTTTTATTGAGATTTATCCATTGATGTATGGTTTGTTAGGATAGGACAATATCTGGCTGAGATACAACTATTTGAAAATCTGGAATCTGAGGGAGCAATAAATTAATAAATAAAAATATTGAGAAAATCGCCTTTAATGTTGTCCAAATTAAGTTCTTAGCAATGCATATTACTAATCAAAGATTACATTTTGATATATTTACGGTAGGAAATTTGCAAAATATCTTCATGGAACATGATCTTTACTTAATATCCTAATGATTTTTGGCATAAAAGAAAAATAGATAATTTTGACCCATACAATGTATTGTTTGCAATTGCCACAAATATACCCGTGCTACTTATGACTGGTGTTGTTGTCCAGGGTCACACGCACATACTATATTAAGCTGCACACACACACACACCCCGGCTAGAAGATTTTACGAGATGCATAAATATTTTCCCGCTGAATGCACGACTTAATGTCACAGGCGAATGTTCATCTCCGAAACAATTTCTTTATCATTGCTATGCTACTACTACTACTACTACTAATAATAATAATAATAAACACTAAAATACCATTAGGCAACGTTTAGCAGGCCAACCCAAACGTACAGTTTGGATAAAAGCGTCTGCCAAATGACTAAATATACAGCCAAGCGGAACATTAAATTTATTCATAAAGAAATTAAATGATCAACTAAACTAAACCAACATGTTAAACTAAGGGTGAATTCTATGTAGTAGTTTTTTTTTTTTAACAATGCAGTTTCATTTTCTGTCCCCGCAGGTATACCGCGCTATCATTCCCAATCGCCCAGCATGTGTGACAGGAAAGAGTTTGTCTTCTCTTTCAACGCCATGACCTCTTCATCAATGCATTCACCAGGGAGTAGCTCGTACTACCACCATCAGCAGGTCTCCTATCAGGACATCAAACCATGTGTGATGTGACAGCATTATTGCATGCAACTTCTCTATGCAACGACGAGAAACAGGGCAAATAGACCCAAATGAACCATGGAGTGGTCTGTAAATGGCTCTTTTGGAAAGGGAATACGGAATTACATGGAATACGGAATTAAGATTTGCCGTTTATTACTAATCAGAATTTGGCAATTGAAATGCATTGTTAGAAAACTACAAACTCAATAGAGGAGCACTTTAGAAAGGCCGATTCGCTACTTTCAAAATGGAAAAACCTACAGCTTCAGATATCTGCGAATAAGGCCTGGGGCAAAATAAAATCAAAAGCATCTAGTTTCCAACAGCTCGGTACTAACTCTGCTGGCGGATGACTACCACACTCGGAGATACAAAGATGAGTGAAACGCTCCAATGTTGATATATTGTTCTTAAAGTCGAGTTTGAAACGTTTGTATGAATGTTTTTCCACAATAATTTTCATTTCGCTTTAAAAGGTGAAAACCGTAAGAACGCGAAATGAAGGCACTTTTAAACGTAAAACGCAACTTATTTATTCTTTTCAAATGTTTAATGTTTGGCTACAGTTATAGCCACAATATTGACCGCTTTATTGGCAACATTTGCCCAATGTAGTTATGTCGATTTTTTTAGTTGTACATATCTATATTGACACGTCTTATTTCACAAGCACTGTATAAACTGTACATGGTGTAGAAAATAACTTTTAGTAGGTTTTTTTCCCCCCTGTTTCAATTACTTTAAACATTAGTTGATGTAGTAATTCAGTTCTATTGAAAATTAAAAGAATAAAAATGTCTTCAAGTTTTCTATACCTGTTCAAATTATGCATTTTTTTCTAAACGATATATTGTTTATGTTTTGTGGATTTGATTTTTATACATTGAATCCTATAGATTTGTGGACTGAATCTCTGCATTATTCATCAACCAGTAATTAATTGTATTGATTGTAGAGTTTAATGACACTTAGGCCATAATTCATAATGCAGAATGAAAATAGGGCGAACTACAATAACACAATAATACTGTTTTTTGTTGTTGTTTTTGTTGTTGTTTTTGTACATTCTTCATGATTGATTTAAGTCCTGGAGCGAGGTTGACCGCTTACAGCTAAAATATACGTACAAAACCAAACTATTTTATAATTCAATAATTAATTAATTAAATCCAACTTATTTTAATACAGTCCTCTAATGCAAGACGCAAAGATAGATAGATAGATAGATAGATAGATAGATAGATAGATAGATAGATAGATAGATAGATAGATAGATAGATAGATAGATAGATAGATAGATAATACTTCATTTTGAATACTTCAACAGAAAAAATATATTTTATATAGAAATACTGATGTGATATTAATACTCCCAAGCAATAAAATTATTTTTCCTCTACTCAATTTCCAGAAACATGACCTCAAAGCCAGTGTAATAAATTTACAATTAAAGGAATAGTTCACCTCAAACAAAAATCATCATTTACTCACTCATGTCGTTCCAAACCTGTATAAGTTTCTTCAAAATATTTTGAAGAATGCTGTTCCTTTAAGCTTTACTTTTACTCACTTATGAAGGAAACGATCTTTTTTTTTTTTTTTTTTTTTTACGTTTTGTCACATAATATTTTGGTAACTATAGTCTTGTATAATGCTTTAAACATCATCTATATAAAAATCATTATGGAATTGTTTGGATAATATTAATAATATATGGATAACTCCTACTTACTCTCTCTTTCTTTAGGTTTAGCAAAGAACCCTTCTCTTGTCAAAAGTGTATCAGTTTATTTTGTTACTGGGTTCTATAAGAATAAAAGTTATTTTTGGAAAAGGTTGTCAAACTTTAAAATCTCTCTCTCGGGCGTTCCGTCCATATAAGCTGCGAATGCTCTGCATACCCAGGCCATTTGAGAGAATAAGTTCAAGGGATAACTAATATAACTATGATGTTGATCCCTTGTCGTTTGAAATGTAACTTAAAGCTTAAAGAGTTAGGAATAAGTAAGTAAAAATATGTATTTGCCAAACGGCAGTAATTTTCTGTAAATCTACGTCAGTTACGGTTGCTTCCGGTCGAGCGGATTCTCCGCAGCTTTCTCGCCTCCGCTCTGTGGCTATGATCGTCAGGATTGAGGCGCGTTCTCATTGGTTTGCTGGTCTGCGGCTGATTTAATGCGCGAGGTAAGCTGTCCGTGAAGCGCTCGCCCAAGCGGAAAAATGCGCAGTTGCTGTCAGATCTCGATTGCCGAAAATCACATTGTGTTGGATGCAAAACCAACTCGACTAGATCAAAAGAAAAAAACACGCTGTAATTGTATTTTTATGTTTTCTCAAGCAAAGCAAATTTTAAAAGTCCACTGAAAACACATCTTCTTTCATTTTTGGTCATACAGGGGCGTCGCTAGTGGGGGGAAAAGGGTGACAGAGTGCATATGGCCCAGGGGTCTGGGGGGCCCACGATCGCCTACTGGCCATCGGGAGCACCGGGACATTCTATTCGAGTAGTGGGCCGATCGCCGAAACGAGGGAGACCTCCCTGATATTAGGCGCTGTTTTTAAATGACAGCGCATGCGAAACCGCAAAGTAGCGCTCCCTGATGCATCCGCCAGCCGCGCGTCAAAGCAGATCTCCTGCACAGCGCCGGCGAACGTGCGCCGCGCTTCGGCCACGATTTATAAGAGATAAAGTCGCTTGATCCATTCAGATGTGACACAGAATTATTTTACAGTCGTGTGATATGAGAACATTAAAGGTTCTGTAGTGATGCTGGCTGAAAACAGCCACGGCAATGAGGTATATTGGAAAACGGCACTAGGCTTGTCAATTCAGCACCATAGTAATTGAACTTCAAGTTATTAACAATGTTTACAATTTACAATAATACAAATAAAACAATTTATTATAAATGTTACTGTTATTACATATTGGGGAATATTTTAAGTTTATAAAAGGTGTTTTGTAGTTTCTTCATGTTTAGTTTTTACCTACAAATTTTATAGTTTATTATTACTTATTATTTATTTTAAAAACCATATAACCATGGTAATGAGGACCATGGTTTTACTTATTGTGACCACCATCCTACTAATACTAGTCAGCTAAACTCTGGATTCTAAGAAAGAACTTATTTCTTTTTAGATGTTTAGCTCTAATTAATTTTAATTCAAGTAAAATGTTAATTCAATAGGGCCTGTTTAAAGATAAATATCAGTGTCTTATATAAATTATGTGTTTATTATTTACAAATAATAAAGTTCTTAAAGGGAGATTCACCCAAAAATGAACGTGATTTTGAGGGGGCCCCATAGCAAATTTTGTGCACAGGGCCCAGAATTCCTAGCGACGGCCCTGGTCATAGACAACGTATACGTTATTGTCAACATGCCTAAGCGGTAAACTAAAAAAGTTTATAAAAATGTGGGCTATATAAAATGTTAATAATAATAAACATCAGGAAAATAAAGAAACATGAATCCCCTGAACATTTTGAACATTAACATAAATTACAAATTGTTATTGTTACATTATTGTTCCCTTTGTTACATTATTGTTCCTTCTCTGATTTTATTGTTGTCTGCCATTTTGCAGTGTTACTTGGCAATATTTGAAAGATATTACTTTTGGGTATTTTGAATGGTCTGTGAGTAATGTCACCTGTGTTGGAGTTTTAACTCCTATTCACTGACAATAAAAAATAAAAAAAAAATAAAATAAAAAAAACCTTTAGCAGATGCAGAGACATAGACCGGGGGAATCCCCCATCTCCCTCTGAATATTACCTATAATAACGTAACTACGTGAAAACGTTGTTTTGGCGGGTTTTACTTAGGAAATCAGCTATATTTTTCTAGCATTCCTATAACAATGGATAAATCTAAAACGATAGAAGAAGGATTGGAGATTAATTTAATTTACAAATAAGGTAGGAAATGTGCATACTTTTAAATCGGCACCTGCCATGGTGGTTCTTATTTGTCATCTTTGAGTGCGTCCCAAAAGCTGATCGGGGGAGGGGCTTAATTATATTACTCAGCATACCCTGTTAAAAAAGTCACCGCTCGCCACTGCTATATATATATATATATATATATATATATATATATATATATATATATATATATATATATAATTCTTCATTTGAGCCAGATATAACTCATAAAAATAAACCCTCGAATTATATATGTATTATACATTAGGCAACGTTTACTATAAATATATAATTCGAGATTTATTTTTTTTGTGAGTTATATCCGACTAAAATGAGGAAACAAATGGTTAAAACAAATCAGTATTGGCAGCGCTTCTGGAAATCTTACAGGGACCCTCAAGCGAACACAATGTTGACCCCTGCACGAGCGCACACACGCATCTACTATTAGTGCGTGGCCGTGACCATGAGCTGAACTCGCAAAGATTTCCGTGGATGTTTACATGATCTCAGGGACCACACATGAGCAGATCGAGCTGTCACATTTTTTTATTCCGTGAATGTTTCTCAGGGCAAGTGTATAATTGACACACAACTTAAATTCGTGACAACAAAAATTATTAACAGAATTATCCATTCTGTTATTAATTCATTACTGACTACTTAATATAACACACTTCACCTACTGTATGTTGCAGGGACGTGCAGAGAGTTCCTCAGGGGCAGGGGCTCAAATGTAAAATAGGGGCAATGTAAAAAAAAACTATTCGTCAAAAGTTTGGATACATTACTATTTAATATTTTAGCAAGAAGTCACATATCAAGCCTGCATTTATTTGGTCAATTTTTTTATATACTTTTCTATTGATTTATTATCAATGTTGGAAACCTGTGATACTTTTTTTCAGGATTCTTTGATTAATAAAAAGTTAAAAAAGCACAGCATTTATTTAAAATTTAACTTTTGTAACAATATACGTTGAAAAGCTTGAGGTCAGTATTTATTTTTAATTTTTTAAGAAATTAGATTTCATTCAGCAAAGATTTGCTAAATTGATAGAAACAGTGATAGTAAAGAATAAGCAGCAAAACTGTTTCCAATATTGAAAATAAATCAGCATATTAGAATGATTTCTGAAGGATCATGCACTGAAGACCGGAGTAATGATGCTGAAATTTCAGCTTTGCATCACAGGAATAAATTATATATTAAAATAGATAAACATTCTTTTAAATTGTAATAATATTTCACATTACAGTTTTTTTCTGTATTTTTGATCAAATAAATGCAGGCTTGATGAGCATAAGACACTTTCATAATGCTGCATAATTATCAAAAATTATAATATAATAAAGTCCTTTCATGTCACCATTTCGCCAGGCTACACTTCACATAATAGGCCTGTAGGTGGCACTTGGGCTTAAATAACTATGATAGTTTCATCAAATAGTAAAAGGTGTATATCACACATAAATATAAGTGAATTGAATACTGATTACCATCATTGCGACTTTTGGCACTGCACGGTTTTGTGCCGTGCTTTTGTAGTCATTTAGCATACATTTTCTCAGCGATGTAATTTGATTTATAAAATGAGACAAATCGCAGATCCAGATCGCTCCACAAATAAGCTCGTCTGTCCCATGCAATTTTCAACAGATTTATGAATAAGAACAGAAAATGACCGCTCCACTTCACGTTATTGTCCAATGAAATTTGAACTTGTGTCAGATCATGATTGATTGGTGTATTATTATACATGACAAATGGGCATTGATGAATTATGTAATATTCTAAAATATATAATATATGGATTTGTAATTAAATCGACACACTAGCTTTGATTATCAATAGGGTCTGGCTGCAGACATTCACTTGCACTCTCAGACTTGCACTCTCAGACACCTGCACTTCCGCAAGTGACGTCACTTGCAGTATTTTTTGTTTTTTATTTTATTTTATTTATTAAGTATTTTTTTTAATTGAACCTCTCAACATTTTACACAAGTATCCAGGTGGTGAAGACAAGAAAAAATAAACTAAATTACGAAGTCGCTTGTAACTGCTACTTGCACTCTTTTGCAGCCAGACCCTTCTCGCTACAGTTGCACGCACACTACGTTCGGATTTCTTAAAGGGGAAGTGTCAGGACAATACCATATATAGATGTTTGTGTTTCTATGAATTACTACTCGCATGTAATGCATTTTAACTTATTCAGACATTATGAAATGTCATATTTATTATCTTTGCCTTACTGTAATATTATGAATTTCAGTTATATGTGTGTGTATTCAGATAGGCTGCATTTTTATTGAGGGTTACAAGTACACACATGCAGTGTTACTTTTAAAAAGTAATTAATTAACAGAATCAAATACAGTGCCTTGAGAATGTATTCATACCCCTTCATTTTTTTCACATTTTTTTATGTTGTTGCCTTATGTTAAACTGCTTTAAATTACTTTTTCCCCCACATCAATCTACACTCCATACACCATATTGACAAAGCAAAAACAGAATAGTCACAACTCCATAAATTTATTAAAAAAAAAAAACTCAAATACGTACATTGCATAAGTATTCATACCCTTAACTAAATATTTAGCTGAAGTAGGCCTACCTTTACAGCCTCAAGTCTTTTTTGTTTGATGCGACAAGCTTTGCTCATCAACATTTGGCAATTATCTGCCATTTGTCTCCTCTCACCTCTTCACCTCTCAAGCTCTGTCAGGTTGGATGGGAGCAGATGCACATTTTCAGGTTTCTCCAGAAATATTTGATTGGGTTCAATCCCAGGCTGTGGCTGGGCCACTCAAGGACATTCACAGAGCTGTCTATTAGCCCCTCTTGCTATGTGTTTAGGGTCACTGTCCTGTTGGAAGGTAAACCTTCTGCCCAGTCTGAGGTTCTGAATGCTCTTGACTGGGATTTCATTAAGGCTATCTCTATATTTTGGTGCATTGAGCTTTTCTTCTACTCTGATGAGTCCCTCAGTCCCTGCTGCTGAAAAACAGCCCACAGCATGAGACTGCTACCAGCACACTTTACTTTTGGGATGGTACTCTGCAGGTGATGAGCAGAGCTGGTTCCCTTCAAACATGATGCTTAGAATTGAGGTTCATCAGACCAGAGAATATTATTTCTCACAGTCTGAGGGTCCTTTAGGTGCTTTTTTTTTCTTTTGTCTTCACTGAGGAGAGGATTGAGTTTGGCCACACCGCCATAAAGCCCAGATCGGTGGAGTGTTGCAGTGATGTTTGTCCTTCTGTAGGTTTCTCCCATCTCCACATATGATCATGGAGCTCAACTAGAGTGACCATCAGGTTTTTCGTCACCACTCTAACCAAAGCCCTTCTCCATCAATTGCTCAGTTTGGCCAGGAGGCCAGCTCCAAGAAGAATCCTGGTTGTTTCAAACTTCTTCCATTCAGGGTAACAGAGACTACATGCTTTTGTGACCCTTCAATGAAGCAGAATTTTTTTCTGAACTCTTCCCCAGATGTGTGGCTTGACGCAAACCTGTTTCTGAGCTCTACAGACTGTTCTTTTGACCCCAGGGCTTGGTTTTTGCTCTAATATGCATTATCAGCTGTTGGACCTTTTATTAAGACGTGTGTGCCTTTCCAAATCATACCCATTCAATTGAATTTGACACAGGTTACCTTCACTCAAAGTCTAGTAACACCTACAAGCAATATGAATGCTCCTGAGCTAAATTCCAACTGTCCCAAATAAGGGTATGAGAACTTATGCAATGGAATCATTTAAGTTTTTTATTTTTAATAAATTTGCAAAGATGTTAAAAACCTTTTTTTTGCTTTACCATTATAGTGTATGGAGTGTAGATTGATGTGGAAAAAAAGTAATTTAAACAGTTTAACATAAGGCAGCAACATAAAACGTGAAAAAAATTAAGGGGTGTGAATACTTTCGCAAGGCACTGTAAGATCTTACAGGACAAAGTGAATTTCCATTTAAAAATCACAATGTCCAATATGATACAAATCAATAAAAGATCCTACAGGAAAAATGTAAATGCCATTAAAATAAATCAGAATGTCCAATAGGATTCTATGGATCAAATAAAATCCTATAGGACAAAGTGAAATTCCATTAAAATCAATCGGAATGTCCAATAGGATTCTAAGAATCCAATAAGATCCTATAGGACAAAGTGAAATTCCATTAAAATCAATCGGAATATCCAATAGGATTCTAAGAATCCAATAAGATCCTAAAGGATAAACTGAAATTCCAATAGGATTTTTTGACAAGGGTAAGTTGTTGATATCAAGAACTAAGTTGTTGATATCAAGAACTAAGTTGTTGATATCAACAATTCATTGTCACTAGTTAAAACGTTAATTGTTGATATCAACAATTTAATTGTTGATATCAAGAATTAAAGTTGTTGATATCAAAAACTAAGTTGTTGATATCAACAATTGGGAAGGTAATTGTTGATATCAACAACTTAGTTGTTGATATCAACAACTTAGGGTGAATCCCATTTCTCTGTCTTACCCCTTCCCCATCCCCTACCCCTTCGTCTTACCCCTAGCCCTTGTCCCTCGAAACCGAGTGGTAAGCGCTAGGGGTGAAAACATACCCCTATGAAATGAGACACCACTTGGTTACGGTTACGTCATCGTACATCGTCGCTAGCTGGCTGCTACGTCACCAGAGGCGACAAGTGTTGATCACAAACTTCCAAGATGCGCCTGCAAGTGTGTGTATGTCGATTGCGTGGGTTTTATTAGTGATGTTTTTGCGATTGTTGTGCAAATCAGCGATGTAAAGCGTAGCAAACTAGCGATTTTTTAAAACGTTTCAATTAAGAACATGGTTGCAAACATATATGTACAGGACTGTGTAGAGCACAAAACAAGACTGTCGTAATTTTTAAATCAATTATTTAAGCCGAAAATGGGACTCTCTGGATGATCTGGCCGACATTGTTGCTGGTTGCTCAGTGTGTTTTGGGTACCCATTGGTTTCAAGTAAGCTCGCGAAAATGCTTAGTTTTAAGGGGTATCTACCACTTCCCCTTAGCCCTACCCCTCGATCAAAACGAGAATTGGGATAGCCCTTACTCTCACGTGAACGCGCAAAACTAAGGGGAAGGGGTAAGACAGAGAAATGGGATTCACCCTTAGTTCTTGATATCAAGAACTTAATTGTTGATATCAAGAACTTAATTGTTGATATCAAGAACTAAATTGCTGATATCAAGAACTAAGTTGTTGATATCAAAAACTAAGTTGTTGATATCAACAATTGATTTTGAATGGTGACATTTAACTAGTGAAAATACAATTCTTGATATCAAAAATGATAGTTTTTACTAGTAGAAATGTAATTGTTGATATCAATAATTGGCATTTTAACTAGTGAAAATGTAATTGTTGATATCAAGAATTAACATTGTTACTAGTGGAAATATAATTGTTGATATCAAAAATTGCAATTGTTACTAGTAGAAATACAATTCCTGATATCAAGAATGAACATTTTAACTAGTGAAAATTAAATTGTTGATATCAAAAATACATATCCTGAGAAGAAATAAAAGTCAAAACGGCTTGCCATAATAATTGGCATTTTAACTAGTGAAAATATAATTGTTGATATCAAGAATTAACATTGTTACTAGTGGAAATATATTGCTGATATCAAGAATTAACATTGTTACTAGTAGAAATACAATTCCTGATATCAAGAATGAACATTTTAACTAGTGAAAATTAAATTGTTGATATCAATCTGTCCCTAAATGTGGAGAAGACAAAGGAGGTTGTGATGGACTTCAGGAGGAGGAACTCCACTGACCACACCCCACTGACCATCGACAGCTCGACTGTGGAGAGAGTCAGCAGCACTAAATTCCTGGGGGTGCACATCACGGAGGATCTCACCTGGACCACCAACACCATGTCACTCTCCAAGAAGGCGCAACAGCACCTACACTTTCTCCGCCGGCTGAAAAGAGCAAGTCTCCCACCACCCATCCTCACCACATTCTACAGGGGCACCATTGAGAGTGTGCTGACCAGCTGCATCACTGTCTGGTACGGGAACTGCAGTGCTGCTGACCGCAAGACCCTCCAGCGGACAGTGAACACGGCTGCAAAGATCATCGGTGCCCCTCTCCCATCCATCATGGACATTTTCCTTGCATGATGCTCCAGCAAAACCAACAGCATCGTGAAGGACCCCACCCACCCCTCCCACAGTCTCTTCCAGCTCCTACTATCAGGAAGACGGTACCGGAGCATCAGAGCCCACTCCGCCAGACTGCTCAACAGCTTTTTCCCCCAGGCTGTGAGAGCCCTGAACTCAGATCACCCCACCCCCTTCTGAAACCCCATGCAACCCCCTACCTCCTGAAACATGGACCCCCCCCCCCCCCCCCCCCCAACCTACCTCATCAAAGGAATAATACTGTGAACTTTTTTTGTGCAATTCAAGTGTGCTACACACAGGTGAGTGGGCCCGTACAAACCACCTGTAGTAACACACTCTCCTCTATGCACTAGACACTTTTCTTACATTGCTACATGTACACAATCCCACAAAAGACTCAGCAATATATGTATATTTACATGCTCATGCACCACTACAAATCATCTTATACTGTTCCCCAGCCAGCTGCTTGACTCACAATGTTTCTTTCTGCACATGTACAGTATTTATGTGAAGCATTTGCATAGTTCGTATAGTTTGTATTTTTTATCTTTATCTTAGCTGTATAGGGTAAACATTTATATATAGTAAACTTAGTCAACATCTGTCAGTAGGTTAGTCTGTGTATAGGTTTATAGTGTCTTCATTGTTGTATGTCTGTATTTATGTAGCACCGTGGTCCTGTGAGGCACGACATTTCGTTCCACTGTATGTCCCCACATGTAGCGGAATGACAATAAAGCTCAACTTGAACTTGAACTTGACTTGAACTTGAAAAATACATATCCTGAGAAGAAATAAAAGTCAAAACGGCTTGCCATAGTGGAAATGTATTGCTGATATCAAAAATTACAATTGTTACTAGTAGAAATACAATTCCTGATATCAAGAATGAACATTTTAACTAGTGGTTGAGCACCATTGATGGGTAGTTTGATTGCTTCAGTCTGAGTCACAGTTCGATTGCTTCAGTCTGTTGTGCTGCTGTGCGGTTTGTGATTGTAGCTCTGCTTTTTTATTGAATCTTTACCTTACTTTCACTCTGTTGTTTAAAGTGATCATATATAACTTAATTCCCACCATATTTCTGGTATTATCTATCAAACTAATCTGATCGTTCGCTTTTAAAACCGCGAGTGCAGCGCGTTAGCATTCGCTAGCCGGTTAGCTTGTCACTCGCGGTTCCATTCGCGTTGCTATTCGCGCCTATTATTGTTTTCATTTTTCTTGCTCTGTTTTCACTTCTCTCTCGCTCCGTTTTTCACGAGTTCATCAAACAACAGTGGTAAGTGGTAAGTTAAGTTGGTATCATTCATCAATCACGGTGAGTAATGGCTTCTTCTCCTGCTATTGTTATTTGCACAGTCTGCCACATGTATAGTTTATCTCTCTCTGTCGGCGATGAGGGATTCACATGTGATAAATGCAGGGAAATAGTTAGGCTGACAGAGAAGGTTTTAGAACTAGAGACACGCATCCAAACTTTAGTTGAGGACAGTAAGAATGTGAGGGCAGTAGATATTGCTTTGGATGTGATTAGCTCAGGGATTCCTGTACATGGTTCGGTTCCGGCATTAGTGCCCCCGCAGCAGGGCAACTGGGTGACTGTGAGGCAGCATAGTCACGGGTCAAAACACCGCTCTTCCGTTCCGATCAGAACATCAAACAGGTTCTCCCCACTCAGTGACGCACCCACTGAGAAACCTGGTGAAAGTGCTCTTGTTATTGGCGATTCTATTGTACGGAACGTCAAAATAGAGACACCAGCCACCATAGTCCATTGTTTACCTGGAGCCAGAGCGCCTGACATCTTGGCAAATTTAAAAGTGCTGGCTAATGCTAAACGTAAATTCAGTAAGATTGTTATCCACGCCGGCGCTAATGATGTTCGACTTCGCCAGTCGGAGATCACTAAAAATAATGTTAAAGAGGTGTGTGAACTTGCAAGTACGATGTCAGACACTGTAATATGCTCTGGCCCCCTTCCTGCTTACCGGGGTGATGAGATTCATAGCAGACTGTCATCATTAAATGGCTGGATGTCTAAGTGGTGCCCGCAAAACAACATAGGTTTTATAGACAATTGGACGAGTTTTTGGGGCAGACCTGACCTGTTGAAAAGAGATGGTGTTCATCCCTCCTGGGGTGGTGCCGCTCTTCTCTCTAGAAATTTGGCACATAGTCTTAGAGTTCATACTTGACTAACTGGAGCCCAGGTCAGGAAGCAGACAGACTGGCTAAACCGACCGTCTGCTAGCCGCCTCACGTCACAGAAGTCAGTTAATTCTCAGCACATAGAGACTCCTTCACCTAGATATCACACTATAGAGACTGTGTCTGTTCCCCGAATTAGAAAATACAGAAAACGTCAAAAACTATTTATGAGTAACCATTTAATTGATGTTCAACAAATAAAAAATGTTTATAATACACAGAAACAATTGATAAAACTTGGTTTACTGAATATCAGGTCCCTTTCTACAAAAGCACTTTTTGTAAATGATTTGATTAATGATCATAACCTAGATTTGCTCTGTTTGACAGAAACATGGCTAAAACCAGATGAATACATTGTTTTAAATGAGTCCACCCCCCAAGATTACTGTTACAAAAATGAGCCGCGTTCAAAGGGCAAAGGGGGAGGTGTTGCTACAATTTATAACAATATTCTCAGTATTTCTCAGAAGACAGGCTTTAAGTATAACTCCTTTGAAGTAATGGTGCTTCATATAAAATTATCTAGAGAAAAAGTATTAATGATAAATCCCCCGTAACAATTGTACTGGCTACTGTATACAGGCCACCAGGGCACCATACAGACTTTATTAAAGAATTTGCTGATTTTCTATCAGAGTTAGTGCTGGCTGCAGATAGAGTCCTAATTGTGGGTGATTTTAATATCCATGTCGATAATGAAAAAGATGCATTAGGATCAGCATTCATAGACATTCTGAACTCTATTGGGGTTAGACAACCCGTTTCAGGACCTACTCATAGTCGAAATCATACTCTAGATTTAATACTGTCACATGGAATTGATGTTAGTGGTGTTGAAATTCTGCAGCAAAGCGATGATATATCAGATCATTATCTAGTCTTGTGTAAACTCCATATAGTTAAAGCTGTAAATTCTACTCCTTCTTATAAATATGGTAGAACCATCACTTCTACCACAAAAGACTGCTTTGTAAGTAATCTTCCTGATTTATCTCAATTCCTCAGCATATCCAACAGCACAGAACAACTTGATGATGTAACAGAAACTATGAACTCTCTCTTTTCTAGCACTTTAGATACAATTGCTCCTTTACGCATTACGCATTACGCAATACAGACACAGGAAGATTAAGGAAAAGAGTCCACCACCGTGGTATAATGAGCACACTCGCACTCTAAAGAGAGCAGCCCGGAAAATGGAGCGCAGCTGGAGGAAAACAAAACTAGAGGTATTTCGTTTAGCTTGGCGGGAAAGTACCATATCCTACAGAAAAGCTTTAAAAACTGCTAGATCTGATTACTTTTTGTCTCTTTTAGAACAAAACAAACATAACCCCAGGTATTTATTCAATACAGTGGCAAAATTAACAAAAAATAAAGCATCAACAGGTCCCAACATTTCCCAACATCACAGCAGTAATGATTTTATGAACTACTTTACTTCCAAGATTGATACTATTAGAGATCAAATTGTAACCATGCAGCCGTCAGCTATATCATCACATCAAATAGTGTATTATAGATCCCCTGAGGAACAATTCCACTCATTCTCTACTATAGGAGAGGAAGAATTGTATAAACTTGTTAATTCATCTAAATCAACAACATGTATGTTAGACCCTATTCCATCTAAACTACTAAAAGAGGTGCTTCCAGAAGTCATAGATCCTCTTTTGGCTATTATTAATTCGTCATTGTCATTAGGATATGTCCCCAAAAACTTTAAATTGGCTGTTATTAAGCCTCTCATTAAAAAACCACAACTTGACCCAAAAGATCTAGTTAATTACAGACCGATCTCGAATCTCCCTTTTCTGTCAAAGATATTAGAAAAGGTTGTATCCTCACAATTATATTCCTTCTTAGAGAAAAATGATATCTGTGAGGATTTCCAGTCAGGATTTAGACCGTATCATAGTACTGAGACTGCTCTCATTAGAGTTACAAATGACCTGCTCTTATCATCTGATCGTGGTTGTATCTCTCTATTAGTTCTACTGGATCTTAGCGCTGCGTTCGACACTATCGATCACAACATTCTTCTGAATAGACTAGAAAACTTTGTTGGCATTAGTGGAAGTGCATTAGCATGGTTCAAATCGTACTTATCTGACCGCCATCAATTCGTAGCAGTGAATGAAGAGGTATCATATCGATCACAAATGCAGTATGGAGTTCCTCAAGGCTCATTACTAGGGCCGTTACTTTTCACGCTTTACATGTTACCCTTGGGAAATATCATTAGGAAACACGGGGTTAGCTTTCACTGTTATGCTGATGATACTCAGCTCTATATTTCTTCACGGCCTAGTGAAACACACCAAATTGAGAAACTTATGGAATGCATAGTCGATATAAAAAACTGGATGACGAGTAATTTCTTACTGCTAAATTCTGAAAAAACAGAGATGTTACTTATCGGACCTAAAACCCCCACAAGTAATAACCTAGAACACTGTCTAATACTTGATGGCTGCTCTGTAAATTCTTCGTCATCAGTCAGGAACCTAGGTGTGCTATTTAATAGTAATCTCTCCTTTGACAGCCACGTTTCTAGCATTTGTAGAACTGCATTTTTTCATCTTAAAAATATATCTAAACTGAGACCTATGCTCTCGATGTCAAATGCAGAAATATTAATTCATGCGTTTATGACCTCAAGGTTAGATTATTGTAATGCTTTATTGGGTGGCTGTTCTGCACGCTTAATAAACAAACTACAGATGGTTCAAAATGCAGCAGCTAGAGTTCTTACTAGAACCAGGAAGTATGAGCACATTAGCCCGGAACAACGTATAGATTTTAAAATCTTGTTAATTACTTATAAAGCCCTGAATGGTTTAGCTCCTCAGTACTTGAGCGAACTCTTATCGCATTATAGTCCTTCACGTCCACTGCGTTCTCAAAACTCTGGCCATTTGATAATACCTAGAATATCAAAATCAACTGCGGGCGGCAGATCTTTTTCCTATTTAGCGCCCAAACTCTGGAACAATCTACCAAACACTGTTCGGGAGGCAGACACACTCTGTCAGTTTAAATCTAGATTAAAGACCCATCTCTTTAACCTGGCGTACACATAACACACTAATACACTTCTATTATTCAAATCCGTTAAAGGATTGTTAGGCTGCATTAATTAGATCAACCGGAACCGGGAACACTTCCCATAACACACGATGTACTTGTTACATCGTAAAAATATGGACATCTACGCTAATATTAGTCTGTTTCTATCTTATTCTGTTTTTCAGTCCGTGTCCGGATCAGATGGTGGATTGGCGCCGGGAGATGATGACTGCGGCCCAGATTGTCGGCGGAGGCCGGACCCCTGGATGAGCCCCGGGGACATAATCCCAGTGAAGACCTCAACTTAAAATACAATAAAAACAAAACAAATAACTAAAAATATAATAAAATACCTAACTATATAATACTATTATTGTTAGAAATTGCAACAATATTAAAATAGAAATATAATACATTTAAAGTTTTAATTAAAACAATAAATAAACAATAATATCCTGGCCAGAGGAGAACTGGCCCCCCGACTAAGCCTGGTTTCTCCCAAGGTTTTTTTTTCTCCACTCTGTCACAGAGGGAGTTTTGGTTCCTTGCCGCTGTCGCCTCTGGCTTGCTCAGTTGGGGACACTTAATTTCTAGCGATTATCGTCAATTTAATTTCATAGATATTATTTATACTAAACTTAGCTAGACAATGACATCTTTGAATTCAATAATGAAATGCCTTTAACTGAAAATTGAGTGTTTAATCCTATTATTATACATTACTGATACTCTATCCTCCAACTTGATGCTGTTAAGTGCTTTGACACAATCTGTATTGTTAAAAGCGCTATATAAATAAAGGTGACTTGACTTGACTTGACTAGTGAAAATTAAATTGTTGATATCAAAAATACATATCCTGAGAAGAAATAAAAGTCAAAACGGCTTGCCATAATAATTGGCATTTTAACTAGTGAAAATGTAATTGTTGATATCAAGAATTAACATTGTTACTAGTGGAAATATATTGCTGATATCAAGAATTAACATTGTTACTAGTAGAAATACAATTCCTGATATCAAGAATGAACATTTTAACTAGTGAAAATTAAATTGTTGATATCAAAAATACATATCCTGAGAAGAAATAAAAGTCAAAACGGCTTGCCATAGTGGAAATGTATTGCTGATATCAAAATTTACAATTGTTACTAGTAGAAATACAATTCCTGATATCAAGAATTAACATTTTAACTAGTGAAAATTAAATTGTTGATATCAAAAATACATATCCTGAGAAGAAATAAGTCAAAACGGCTTGCCATACGCGTTTCCTGTTACTGACGTGACATGAGCCTCACTGCTCAATTTCTGATTGGCTGTCTGTTGCCATGCGTCCAGCAGCAACAAGCAAACACAGCTCGTTTCACACTGAACAAACTTAGCACCGCAATGCGGGGTTAACACCACAAATGCGGTGCTAACACTGCTCCGGAGCAGGATTTCATAACCCCAGGTAAAATGCGGTGCTAACACCGCTTTCAAATTACAGGTGTGAAATGTGTCTTTACCAGGGGTTAAAAGCGGTGTTTAGAACCATGATGAAAAGCCTAGTTAATGAACAGTGAATCAGAGGAGCGTTGCTTTATGAACACGGAGTGATCGTAACGAGCTATAGCCTATCACACATAACATTTCAAAACATGTTTTCATAGATTATTCACAGCATGAGCACTTACAAACTCAAGCGGATCGGAAATTATGAATATTTAATAAATAATAAATACAAATGACAAAGCCAGATTCTGGTCAAGTTGTTTATTTTCATTGAACTGCTTTCTCCATTGTGTTGTTTCAAGCTGAAAAGCATATTTTAAAAAAAGAAAAGCACGCTTCATTTTAGATCCGTTTTACACTCCGGTCATGAGAGCAGATATGGCAGCTCATACATATTAACCATTAGCACACACGAGCATTATCGGACTCTGTTCCTCCCGACCGCAGGTGCAGGTTTACAAGCCACTTTTTCCTGCGTTTTTCAGTCTAAACTTTCCATTGGTGTTTGTTTTGTTAGGACAATATTTGGCTGAGATAAAACTATTTGAAAATCTGAAATCTGAGGGTGCAATAGGTCCGTGTATGTTGCGTTCATTCGTTTTTTTTTAATTTAATATTGAAAACAGAAACATAAGAAAACAGCACCATTTTCGTTTTTTGTTTTTTCAAAAACATGAAAGGACAAAAAATTCATCTTAATCTTTCGTTTTTACATTCATGGGTAGAAAATGGATAAACAGCTTGAATGTTCAATTTCCACGTGTGGGAGGGAATAAAACGCCCCTTTCCACTGATTGGTCAAACAAGAATGAAATGGTGCCATCATGTCATCAACAGAATAAGAGTTCTCCGCTGGGGATTCTCTATGGCAAGTATTGGGTGCTTATTGCAGAAACATGTACCTCGAATCTGCAGCTATACGTTACCCTTTTAGTCTGTTTCTTTGGCGCACCGCACATTTTATTTAGCTGTCTAGTTATCAAAATATGTGTGGCAAAGCTGCACTGGACAAAACAGGGCGAATGCATTTACATTATAGTGAAGCGCAGACCAGTATTGATTTTAGTGCGAATACGCAGCAGTCATAACTTTTATTTTAGACAGTACAGTTTCATTAATAATGAGTATAAATGGATTTCATTTTAGACACAAAACAGTGTGTTTTATTTGACTTAAAACACAGGTGTTTCATTCTTGAATGAATCGTTTGAGTGAGTGGTTCAATGACCCATTTGCTTTGCTCCTGAACAAAGCAGCATTTTGAACGAATTGGTTGAATTTATTCATTTTTATCCACCCTATCTGCCCTAAATAGTATTGAAAATTACTAATATCACAGAATTTAGGATGGATGGTATGCACACTGGGATGCAGGCTTTGACTCATTCATCAACACAATGACTTGCTGCCACCTACTGGCGATATAACCTTCGTAATTCAAGTATCCTATTGTTTCATTTTGTAACTCATATCATATTTCTGTAGGCTATTCAAAATGTTTTTATTTAAAAATCTCATTCCATAATGCAATTGCTGTGTTAATGCATATACTGCCATCCAGGGGCGGACTGGAACAAAATTTCAGGCCGGGAAATCTCACTCTCATCCAGGCCATCCCATACACCCACAACAAATGTTGATACCGGACAACAATATTTTTTGTATGGCCATCATCATCATTGCATAAAAAAAGTTTAAATTCTTAGGCTGGGGCCATGCAAAATAATTAAAGGTTATCTTTTGAACTTCCATTTTCATTTTTAGTCTCTTCATTTCCCCTGACATCTCTATGTTTCGCAGTATTACATTATTGTTTTATCTTGTCAAAATTAGCACAATAATAGCTACATCTTGAATATATCTTTATAGAAAAAACTTAAAATCGAATATGTTTTCGAATATGCATGGGTCATGTTTGGTCCTAAGGAAAATTAACCATGGTATTATTAGACCTATGGTAAAAGTAACCATGTTTTTGGTGGATTGATTACTATTTGTATAACCAGAGTTTTACTACAAATACCATGGTGAAACTATATCGTGTAGCAAAACCGTTATTAATTTGTGGTTACCATGGTTAGTAACCATGTTTTTTTGGCTTTATTTTTAGTAAAACCACAGTTAATTTTCCTAAGGGTTGTGTTGTTGTCTGCCATAACTCCTCCTAAACCAGTTATAAAACTATGTGAATATTTATCTGCTAAATTCCGTCTCTTTACAATAGTAATTATGTCCTTTTGTTAAGTTTGCAGTAATTGACTACTACTGTTAACATTTGCTAGCAGTTTAATGTTTAACTAAGTAAACAAAGATAAAACTACAATAGTCTATTTACAGATGTAACTGACCTGCACTTGAAGCCCTGAACAGGACAGTTTTTCCTCTCTGCTCCACCTGGGCGCTTCCACTCCATTTTAGAGTCTCGCGTCCTTTTGGCGGACGCGCGAATGCGCGGAGCGCGCGCGAGGCGAATCGCGTTGCCAGTCAAGGCATGATTTATTAGAGTTTTATTATTGAACGGCGAATTCGGAAATAATCACTTTAGTACATTCGGTAGGCAACAAAAACAACAACAATATAAAATAATAATAATAAATTATAAAAAAATAAATAAAAAAATGCAGGGCAGCGGGCCAAATTGGCTGCCAGGCCACCGGGAATTCTCCCGGTTCTCCCGATGGCCAGTCCGCCCCTGCTGCCATCTGAGCAGCATTAATTGTGTAAATACATCTAAATTAAACTTAAGATGCAGCTTATGTGCCACAGTGCAAAGATGGCTTTGGTTGGCACTGATTTAATTGGTAACACCTATAATGTCATATTTTTCAAATATTGACTAAATTCAGGAATTTAATATTAAAGGTGACAGACATTTTATAAAGTTAGAAAAATGCCATTTTCTATAAAAATAGCATGTATTTTATACGTGTAACATCAGATAATGACAGTATCATGTACTTTTCTATGAAAAAAAAAAAACTACCTCGAAATAATAATCAAAATGGTAAGATAGCATTATATTCACACTAAAATCGATACTGGTCTGCGCTTCACTATAATGTAAATGTCACGCAGCTTTGCCACACAGATTTTGATAACTGGACAGCTAAATAAAATGCACTGTGTGCCAAAGAAATAGACTAAAAGGATAATTTGGCTGCAGATCTGAGGTACATACATACTTCTGCAATAAGCACCTAATATTTGCATTATAGAATCTACACAGAAGTAAGCCCTGTCTAGCCACTGCTCCAGTATGGTTTGTGTCAAGCCATTTGTTAGTCTGGTTGTTTGGCGAGAGGGAGATGAATGCAGGAATTGCAATAAACGCTTTTAACAACAGAGGACTCTTATTATGTTGTACAAAACTGAAGATGACATGATGACGGCACCATTTGATCCTTGTTTGACCAATCAGTGGAAAGGGGCGTTTTATTCCCTCCCACACATGGAAATCGAACATTCAAGCTGTTTATCCATTTTCTACCCATGAATGTAAAAACGAAAGATTAAGATGATTTTTTTGTCCTTTCATGTTTTTGAAAAAACAAAAAACGAAAATGGTGCTGTTTTCTTATGTTTCTGTTTTCAATCTTAAATTAAAAAACGAATGAACCGAAATACGGACCGCAATAAAATCTAAATATTGCGAAAATCGCCTTTAAAGTTGTCTAAATAAAGTTCTTAGCAATGCATATTACTAATAAAAAAATAAAGTTTTGATATATTTATGGTAAGAAATCTACTAAATATCTTTATGGAACATGAAATCAGTATCAACAAACTCCAACCCTAAACCTACCCTTACAGTATTACAATACATGTTGGTAGCATTTACATTTATGCATTTAGCAGACGCTTTTATCCAAAGCGACTTACAGTGCATTCAGGCTATAATTTTTTTTTTATTAGTATGTGTGTTCCCTGGGAGTTGAACCCACGGCCTTTTGTGCTGCTAACGCAATGCTCTACCACTGAGCCACAAGAACACATTTAGCATCTAATAGGTCATATATTTGTTAGAACACCGGTGTTGCTACATCCCATTTAAACAGTACTTCGACAGCAGGGACTTGCAGAGAGTTCCTCAGGGGCAGGGGCTGGGGCTGGGGCAGGGGCAGGGGCAGGGGCTCAAATGTAAAATAGGGGCAATGTATAAAAAACTATTGGTCAAAAGTTTGGATAATTACTATTTAATATTTTTGCAAGAAGTCACTTATCAAGCCTGCATTTATTTGGTCAAATTTTTAATATACTTTTCTATTGATTTATTATCAATGTTGGAAACCTGTGATACTTTTTTCAGGATTCTTTGATTAATAAAAAGTTAAAAAATGTAATATTTTATTTAAAATATAACTTTTGTAACAATATACGTTGAAAAGCTTGAGGTCAGTATTTATTTTTTAAGAAATTAGATTTCATTCAGCAAAGATTTGCTAAATTGATAGAAACAGTGATAGTAAAGAATAAGCAGCACAACTGTTTCCAATATTGAAAATAAATCAGCATATTAGAATGATTTCTGAAAGATCATGCACTGAAGTAATGATGCTGAAAATTCAGCTTTGCATCACAGGAATAAATTATATATTAAAATAGATAAACATTCTTTTAAATTGTAATAATATTTCACATTACAGTTTTTTCTGTATTTTTGATCAAATAAATGCAGGCTTGATGAGCATAAGACACTTTCATAATGCTGCATAATTATCAAAAATGATAATATAATAAAGTCCTTTCATGTCACCATTTCACCAGCCTACACTTCACATAATAGGCCTGTAGGTGGCACTTGGGCTTAAATAACAATGATAGTTACATCAAATAGTAAACGGTGTATATCACACATAAACAGTGGGGTGCACAGGGGGGGCTGGGGGGTTCCGCCCTTTGAGGTCCGATGCTAAAGTGCCCTTGCGGTCCGGTCTGTGCGATATGAACAATATCGTGGACGATAAAAATCAGTATCGCCGCTCCCTATATGCAGAGTACACATTTTGCATAGGGCACCAACTTGCAAGGGGGGGGGGGGCATCCCAGTTGCTCAAAAAAAAAAACGTGACGTGCCATTCCCGCATCCGCCCCCACGACCGCTCGCGTCTCATGTTTGCGGCTGAAAACAGATGATCATAATTGATGGACAACTATGCCCGTGAAAAGTCATCAGCAGTCCGGCGCGAGAATTTTCTTTTTTTTTAAAAAGATGAAAACGAAGCCTGCACGTCACTTTCAGGTAGGCTACATTCATAATCAAAGAAGTATTAAGATAATATATATTTTTTCTTTTTTTTGTGGTTATAAAAACAGACCTAAACCAACAACAGCCTTTAAAATGAATTATATAAAACAATGAGGCAACCCTGCTGAAAAAACAATAGAACCATCACAGAAAATTATAACACCATCACAAATGAATCACAAATAAATCACAAATGCCATTACAAACCATCAACTTTTAACCATTAAAAAATGGTTTTCTGTAGTGTGTTTTGGGACATATTCCATTAGGATTTATTGGTTTTAACAAGCCACCAATAGAAGGAGACCAATTACCAGTAGAGACCAACAGGGTCCATTACAGTTTCCATTAAAACCAATACAAGTCCCATTATAACCAGTGAAACCATTACAAATTTTGTGATGGTGTCTATTGTTTTTTTTTAACATTACATGTTTTAAATGCCTGTAAAGGGTGCCAAAGGCCTGGTAATTGCTGCTGTTACAAGTACAGGACGATCATATCCTTGTTTAATAGACTATTGACCAAACAGTTAATTCAAATATCCACTTAATCTTTATTTTTTTGGCCACCTTTTTGCTATAGATGGCACAGCCTCTAATTTCTTCAATAAAAACATGTGGACATCACAACCCTTACAAAAATTAACCATGGTTTTTGAAGTAAAACTGCTTAATTGTCTTTTGCGTGATTTCTGAATGCTTGAGACCATAAAATCAATCCGACAACTGTATAAATAAATAAAAAATAGCCATAGGTAACTGTCTAAAGCTACAATTGTAATTTGTAAATAATACAATTTAATTGCAATTTATTTATCTATTTACTTTTATATTTTATTAAAGTTCTATTTTGACCCCTATAGTAGGTGTTTTTTTTTTTACTTCTATAATATTTGAGGGAGGGGGCACAACAATAAAATCCTGCTTAGGGCACCCATTTGGCCATCAGCGGCCCTGATAAAAATGTCTCCAAGATCTGCTTTTGAAGAAATATCGTTGTATATTGCTACAGCGCACATTCTATCAGCTGCAGTTCTGGCGCCGCCATATCAATATACTGTACAGCGCCACATACATTCACATCAGTAAGAAGATATTTTGAAGAATGTGGGTAACCAAACAGTTGCTGGGACACATTGACTTTGACAGTAGGGAATACTGTGGACCAGAAACTGTTTGGTTTTCTGCCTTCTTCAAAATGGCGTTTATGTTTAGCAGAAGAAGGAAACTCAGGTTTCAAACGACTTTTGTGTGAGTAATTGAAGGTATAAAAATAAAACACTAGCCTATTTTAATTCTTGGGTGAATTATTTCTTTAATGTTAATAAAACACCAAACACAAAGAGAAAAACCAGCATGACAAAGAATCGTGATAAAATCGTGTATTGTGATACCCCTAGCCGAGGGGGAACAAACAATCCCCCCCCCTCCCCGGGTCCACGATTGTGCCCTCGTAATGCCATTTCGCCCCTGCCCCTCCGGAGGCCTGTGCACGCCACTGCACATAAATATAAGTGAATTGAATACTGATTACCATCATTGCGACTTTTGGCACTGCACGGTTCTGTGTCGTGCTTTTGTAATCATTTAGCATACATTTTCTCAGCGATGTAATTTGATTTATAAAATGAGACAAACCGCAGATCCAGATCGCTCTACAAATAAGCTTGTCTGTCCCATGCAATTTTCAACAGATTTATGAATAAGAACAGAAAATGACTGCTCCACTTCACATTATTGTCCAATGAAATTTGAACTCGTGTCAGATCATGATTGATTGGTGTATACATGACAAATGGGCATTGATGAATTATGTAATATTCTAAAATATATAATATATGGATTTGTAATTAAATCGACACACTAGCTTTGATTATTGATGAAAAAAAGTTTAAAATATTGTTGGGTTTATTTTTTTCCTTCCGTCGACCCACTCACTGAAAGAAACATGGCTATGGCCTGAGAGCAGGCACGTGCAGAGGGGGTGCTTGAGCACCTGCCCCTTTTCCCCTTGATGCCCAAAGTGCCCTTTTGTGAAGGCCTGCCCAATCTAACTATTAGTAAAATGTATTAATAATTGTTTAGCCGTAAATTAAATTATCCACATGATGACCTTTCATCTGACGATCTCATCCGGGACGATCCCTCACGTTCAGACACCTTTAGGATGCCGTCAATAACGTCCGCGGCTGCCGGTAAGTGGAGTTCTCAGCGAAGTGATGTGCTTGTAAACTTATATTATTGAATTATTATTATTTTACGAGAACGGCGTGAAGAGATCATGCACAGCTGTTGTAAATAAAACTGCTGTGTGTAGCCTGTGGAAGCACGGTTAGCAATAATATAAAATTAAATATAAAAGCAATATTTTTGTTCAATGTTTTCCTAATGACAATTTTATGACTGGTTTATAAAAGTTACTACGAACAACCTTTTCCCATTTTTATCACAGAATAATTCAGGAAATATATATTTTATAGTTTCTATACTAAATGATATGTCAATCAGTACTGCATTTTTCATATAGTTTATTTATTTATTACCTGAAGATAACTTGAAAAACACATAAACCATATATTTTCGCAATCGTGTGTTTATTGTCTTTACCTTTCATCAGTAAAAACGTTTCTGCTTTTTATTCAGCTCAGCTACAGCGATAGCCGAGTGAGTTTGTCCATACGTCAAAAGTTTCTGCGCGAGAGCGCCCTCTGGCTTCGAGTATGAATGAAACATGTACTGCACGAGAGTGTTCAGCTCTCCTGATATTCATATCTCCTCATTTTGGATACGAATAAAACGTCAGGTCATGTCTCTTTTAATTTAAATCTAGATTTAAATCTAGAAACCTAAATGTGAAAACACCTGCTCGAGCTTGAATAACGTGCCGGGGACGAATTTACATTTTATTAAAATTAATATTAAAAATGCAGCTAACATAGTTCTACACACAGCAATAAAAACAAAGGTGCTTGTTTTCTTTCGTTCTTGCTGTTTAATTGGGAAAAGTTTAAAGCGCGTCGAGGTGCCTTGTCTTTTTTATGTTATCTGACTAAAAACTATTCATACTTTTAACTATTATTATTACAGTATTTATTTAAAAAATCTAGAGTGCCTTAAAAATAATTATCACAACACTGGTAAAACAGGCTTATACTGATTTTCTCGTCCTCCGAATTATACTTATCAATCCTGTTTTTATAATCATTATCATTAAAAAAATGAATAAATTCAGAACAGGAATAGAATAGAATTCGATTTTAAATAAGACAGGAATATTTTTTTCTATAACAACAACAGTAGTGTTTACAACTGCAAAACCACCATACCCTGCAAACACAATAACAACAACAACAACAACAATAACAATAATAATAATAATAATATCATTCCAGAGTAATTAAGAGGTGCAAAAAATGTATTTAACATTTAAACTTAAAATGGTCTTTTCTGTTCTGTGTTTCTTTTTCAAACCTGCGTCATGGCATTTGCTGCTGTATCAATACAGAAGCATCCATTTCGATACACATATCAGCAAAGAGCACAGCCCTATTAAAAGCTGTGTTCCATGTGCCCCTTTTATACTTTGAGCACCTGCCCCTCCAAAGGCACGGCCCTGCCTGAGAGCCTATGGTTTCTGAACAGACTGTGGAATATCAGTCAGTCAAGCAAAGCTCACGCAACCATAGCAACGCCTCAGATTGACAGACAGCCCATGTAAAAATAAACAAGAATTTCCCGACTTTTGAGCGATTAGTTACCGTTTTGTACACATTGTCATGTTAATTATAATTCAAATGCATTTTGTTGTATTGACTACAATATCATTGCTATTTGTCTGAGAGGGGCACTTTTTAATAATTTTGAAAAATGGGCAGGGGCTTGAGCCCCCAAAGCCCCCCTTCTGCACGTGCCTGGTCATCTGCGTTAAGATGTTTTTCTTAGTAAGTGGAAGGATTACAAATGTGCCAGCACATAAAGTTTAAACGACAATGACGGGCTCGGAGACAGACCAACATCACTGAGTGGAGCGCTGGATGAAACGCCCTTTTATGAGCTGCAGCGGTGTGTCAGGGACAGGGTTCTGTTGTGTGTGTCATCTGTTCCCGCCTCTTGTGTCCATATTTGGTTTGTTTCCTGTCCTTGTTTCATGTCATTGTGAGTTCATTTGTGTCCAGCTGTGTGTATGTGATTATGTGTTAATTACCCTGTGTATATTAGTCCTGTCTTTTGAGTTTGATTTGGTCTGGTCTACTCGTTACTTCCCCAGTGTATCCTGTCCATGTCAGTCATGCCTTGTCCTGCCTTGTCCTGCCTTGATGTCTCCATTAAATATTATTATTTGAGTTTATGTCCTCGTCTGCGTGTTCCTGTTCCTCCCTCGTGTGTGCACCGTGACAGAAGACCAGACCTAACCGTAAGCGGCGCCCATTCACCCCGTTTTGTTTTCCGTTTTTGAAAGTCTTTTGTTTTGTTGTTCTTCTGTTTGTCCCGTGGCAAGGAAGTCGCCACTCGTCCTCCCGCCATAGCCCACTGCAGGACGGCGTGGGAGTTCGGCGGGATCGCCGCGAGTCCTCTGGCCGCGAGCCCTCATGCCCGCGGATCGCGGGAGATATCTGCCGCCGGCGGTGGCTCTCCCAATGCCCGCCGGCCCGCCTCTGACTCAATGCCCGCCGGATCGCCGCTGACTCACGCCCGCCGGATTGCCACTGACTCAAGCGCTGAACCTGCAGATTGTGGATGGCAGTGATGTGAATGATAGAGCATCTACCCAGAAAAGGTTACACATTTTATTGAAACCAAAACTAGCATCTGCAATATACATGTAAACAAATCAACTGCCCTTTTTAATTTATTTTCTCCAGGCCAAAACGATACCCTCATTAGTTACATTTACATTTAATCATTTGTCAGACGCTTTTATCCAAAGCGACTTACAATTGGGGAATACATAAAGCGATTCATCTTAAAGAGGCAATCAGACAGAGGAAGTGCTCGTAACATCAAGTCTCAGTCATTGTTCAAATAAGTACAAGCTAGCAAGGGAAGGAGAGAAAGATAAAGGGAAAGATTAAGGGTTTTTTTTGTATTTTTTTTAAGTTTAGGATGAAGTCAAGTTGTGCCGAAAGAAATGAGTTTTCAGTTGTTGCTTGAAGTTATTATGAATGTCAACTATTCATTGAAGCTAAATAGCAAATGAAATTGTAACCTCAGTTGTGAACTTTGTCATTGAACATTTGGGTTACTGTAGTATAATTCTTCATGTCTGTAGAGGCATATTATTTGCATGGGCATGTAGGCTGTGCTTTGTTGTTGTTCTGCCTTGTCCTTAAGAAGTTGGAGCTCAGATCAAGTGGTATCTGGGAATATTTTACAACCACAACTTATAACTATTGCATAAATAATTTGTATTCTGCAGTCTTTTAAATAATCTTTAACTTTACCTACTGTTTTAATACACAATATACACTACTCACAAAAAGTTATTTATGGAAAATGTAAAACGTTCATATTACAGTGATATTATATCATGAAAGTAGGGCATTTAAGTAGAAGCATGCAGTGGTAATTTCTCCATCTCAAACTATTTTTAGGGGCAGTCGTGGCCTAATGCACGACTGCACATTTTGTATGTTTCTCTCTTCACTTCAGACCTTTGTTCTATTCGACCGTAAGTGCCCTGCGAAGTGGACTTCACAGGATATTCCGCCATCATTCCAGTTCGAAGCGAGCGTATATGTTCCATCCAAAGGGCATTGAAGTGTGCGAGACGTGAATTTAAATTGGATTTATTTACAGAGGTATATTTTGTCACACTTCACTAGTAAGTTTTGTCTGTGTGTGATGACGCTGGCGTAGCGCAAATCCGTGAATAAATCAGTGAATAAATAAGTTCTGAAGTGAAGTAAACGTCAACGGATTTCTCATGCTTAGGGAGCAATGAACACTGTGTAGGGAGCATGTTAATCGGAACACAGTTCATTCATGGAACTTTCTTCTAATGAGCTGATGATCTGAATCAGGTGTGTTTAAACAACAGAGACATGCAAAATGTGCAGAGCGGGGGGGCGCGAGGACTGGAGTTGAAAACCGCTGGACTAATGGATAGCGAGTCGGACTTGTAAGCGGAAGGTTGTGGGTTCGAATCTCCGGTCCGGCAAGGCACCGAACCCCCAGCTGCTCCCCGGGCGCTGTAACATGGCTGCCCACTGCTCCGGGTGTGTGTTTACTTAGGATGGGTTAAATGCAGAGAATACATTTCACTACTGGTTATATACTCTCTATATAATTGTGTATATGACAAATAAAAATAATCTTAATCTATTTATTGAAACAAAAGCTAACAACAGTGGTGGCTACACCACAACAACAATGTAAATGTCTCAATAACTTCACATGTGTCCTTGAGCATCAATTACAGCTTGACAATGACGTCTCATGCTGTTCACAGGTCGACTTATTGTCTGCTGAGGCATGGCATCCCACTCTTCTTGAAGGGCTGCCCTTAGGTCACTGAGGTTCTGGGGTGCAGGGTTATGACCCTCTACACGACGACTTGGCTGATCCCATTGGTTTTCTATTACCCCCTTTCCACCAGCAGGAACCAGGTGCTAGTTCAGAGCCAGTGCTATTGCTGGTTCTTAGTTGGTTCGACTGGCGAGCCCTTTAAGAACCGGTTGCTTTTCCACAGGCTAGAGAGCCAATACAGAGCCAGTGTCACAAATCCAGGCCATGAACTTCTGTTTACTCACCACCAGAGGTCACTCACTCACCACATGGACTCTTGCACTACACTAACTATTGCACATCACCTAAGACTACATTTCCCATAATCCATTGCACTGACGACACACAGTTGATTTCACTGATCACTCATCACACACGCTTTATAAGCCTTGAACTTGCTCTCTGTGATCGCCGAGTATTGTATGCGCATATCGCTACCTTAGCCGATAGTCTTGCCTTGCTTGTTTTGGATTGTGTTTTCCCCTGGATTATTGCCGTGTACCTGGATTGTCTCTCTTTGCCTTGCCCTGTTGGATACTGTTCGCCGATCGTTGACTCACGCTACCCCTAGGATTACTCTGTGTCTTGCCCGTACCACACCTATTTGCCGTTGTTTGACCCTGCCTTTTTATTGACTATGTTTATAAATAAAAGTCTGCAAATGGATCCGCATGACTCACGTTTCGTCGGCTCCGTAACAGAATACTCAGCCACACAAGGATCCAGCGGCTTTCCCGTTTCCAACAAACATTGGTCAGGTATGGACGCAGCGATCTTGTTACTAGCCCTCAAGCAGGGTACACGATCATTCGAGCGTTACATTGCGGAATATTTGGCTCTGGCTAATGGCTCAGAATTACCAGACTGTATGTTAATAGACTTTTTCTGTGATGGCCTTAACCAGCCTTTAAAATCAAAAGTGATTCATAAGGGCCCTCATTCGTCACTGAGTCATTTTCTGGATTATGTTCTGTGTACTGTTGGTTCAGCATTCACTGTGGGTGTCACGGAGGAACGCCATACCGCACTCACTAGTGTGATAGCAGCCGCGCTGTTCACAAAATGGCGGCCACAACAACACCCCGTCATGTCATTGCTGCCAGTCATGAGTCCAGTTAAGTCACAGTTGATGTTAAAGAGCCAAGTCAAGTCACAGCTGATGTTAAAGAGCCAAGTCAAGTCACAGCTGATGTTAAAGAGCCAAGTCAAGTCACAGCTGATGTTAAAGAGCCAAGTCAAGTCACAGCTGATGTTAAAGAGCCAAGTCAAGTCACAGCTGA
This sequence comes from Aspiorhynchus laticeps, assembly GCA_023376895.1. Lineage (NCBI taxonomy): Eukaryota > Metazoa > Chordata > Actinopteri > Cypriniformes > Cyprinidae > Aspiorhynchus > Aspiorhynchus laticeps. The sequence continues at coordinate 33,952,608 of CM041798.1, forward strand.
TGTTAAAGAGACACAATAACAACAGATGATAAATACATGTTTATTTATAATAAACATAATAACAGATGAGCTGAAGGCCACTGTCAAAGAAACCTGGGCTTCCATACCACCTCAGCAGTGCCAGAAACTGATCACCTCTATGCCACGCGGAATTGAGGCAGTAATTAAAGCAAAAGGAGCCCCTACCAATTATTGAGTACATATACAGTAAATTAACATACTTTCCAGAAGGCCAACAATTCACTAAAAACATTTTTTTATTGGTCTTATGAAGTATTCTAATTTGTTGAGATAGTGAATTGGTGGGTTTGTGTTAAATGTGAGCCTAAATCATCACAATTAAAAGAACCAAAGACTTAAACTACTTCAGTCTGTGTGGCTCTGTGTGAATTTATTTAATACACGAGTTTCACAATTTGAGTTGAATTACTGAAATAAATGAACTTTTCCATGACATTCTAATTTATTGAGATGCATCTGTATGTAAATCATTTGCTATGCATATATGTCTAATTTGTATATAACACATAATTAAAATAGACATATATCCCACATATATTAATGATTATATACATTCCATATATGGCAATACATGGATTGTACATACATAAACATATTTTTGTATGGGGTAGACTTATATGTCAATATATGAAATTGTTCCATTTTCTAATAGGATTCATATATGGATAGGGCATATATAAAACATGTATTTCATATATGGATATTTCATATGTGCACATACAGTGGGTACGGAAAGTATTCAGACCCACTTAAATTTTTCACTCTTTGTTATATTGCAGCCATTTGCTAAAATCATTTAAGTTCATTTTTTTCCTCATTAATGTACACACAGCACCCCATATTGACAGAAAAACACAGAATTGTTGACATTTTTGCAGATTTATTAAAAAAGAAAAACTGAAATATCACATGGTCCTAAGGACATGGTCCTCAACAATTCTGTGTTTTTCTGTCAATATGGGGTGCTGTGTGTACATTAATGAGGAAAAAAAAATGAACTTAAATGATTTTAGCAAATGGCTGCAATATAACAAAGAGTGAAAAATTTAAGGGGGTCTGAATACTTTCTGTACCCACTGTATATTACATTTCCGTATGGGTGTTGCTCCCTAAGACAAACAAACGGAGTTGACAGCTGCAGTGAAAACCTTGTCCCACTATGTTTTTGCACAATTTTGGACACAGAAGGCCACCAAATGGGAATTAAATATTCCATGGAGGGATTTATAAAATATTTAAAAATAAATACGGTGGGTAACTGGAAGGGAGGGTTTATAGATCACAATGCAAGCGGGAGAAGTCTCATATTACGATCGGTTGTCACTAGAGGTCGACCGATTAATCGGCACAGATAGTTGATTTGCAGAACAATCGGTTATCGGCAAAAATCCATGCCGATAGGTTTCGGGTTTTTTTTTTTTTCGTGTTGCGTCTATTGCTGGAGTGGTTGAAAATGGTCTGCTATCATTATACAGTATGAGAGCGGCCTCTAGAGGTGGAAATCACTGACAGCACATGTTGTTTGTTTTGGCATGTGACACTGTGCGCTGCACAGAGCGGAAACTTCAAACGCGCATTTAAATGCAGCTGACAGAAAATCCTGCCGCGGAACAGAGCGCCATTCACATAGTTTCCCATTAAATAACATTATAGCCTATTTGTCCCAAATCATTGTTAATGTATATGCTGGAAGGAGCAATCGATCAGCAGAAGAGAACAGCAGCTTGTAAGTGTTTTGTCTTGTTTTCTCATTAGATTTCAGCTCAGTTGTCGTTGCTAGAAACCATTATTTTTGCATACTGTGTTTTACCTGGTAAACGCGTTCGCAAGTCGCGTTTGTTCTCGTGCTTATCGCGGGAGTTCCCAGTTTCGGTTTGCTAAGTAGAAAGGCGTGGTCTAAGCCAGAGAAAGTACTTATTTACCTGATTCAGTGACATTTGTTAGAAGGAGCAATCGATCAGCAGAAGAGAACAGCAGCTTGTAAGTGTTTTGTCTTGTTTTCTCATTAGATTTCAGCTCAGTTGTCGTTGCTAGAAACCATTATTTTTGCATACTGTGTTTTACCTGGTAAACGCGTTCGCAAGTCGCGTTTGTTCTCGTGCTTATCGCGGGAGTTCCCAGTTTCGGTTTGCTAAGTAGAAAGGCGTGGTCTAAGCCAGAGAAAGTACTTATTTACCTGATTCAGTGACATTTGTTAGAAGGAGCAATCGATCAGCAGAAGAGAACAGCAGCTTGTAAGTGTTTTGTCTTGTTTTCTCATTAGATTTCAGCTCAGTTGTCGTTGCTAGAAACCATTATTTTTGCATACTGTGTTTTACCTGGTAAACGCGTTCGCAAGTCGCGTTTGTTCTCGTGCTTATCGCGGGAGTTCCCAGTTTCGGTTTGCTAAGTAGAAAGGCGTGGTCAGCTGACTTCAGGGACTAGTAATTAGGCAAGTATAAAACTGGTTTGTACACCGCGGCAGCGGTCGCGGCAGCCCTCGTGTGCAGCCCTCCTCGTGTGAAGACCGACGAGTGTAAAGACGATCGACTCTACCTTGCACGACTCCACCGAGCAAGGCCCCGACAAGGCACTTGAGTATTGCTTTCTCCCCTTTCTTTACTTTTCGTCTAACTTGTACTCATCTAATTGTTTAATCAATTGTACTCACTATGTGCTTTCAAATCTGTACAATTACTACTAACACACGGAGAGCACGCGCTGTACGTTGGAGGCAGGCCAATCCTAATAATCTACGAACGGTCCCTCTGTCCTCTACTACTTTACTCTCTATTCCAATTGGTCTTTGGAACTGCCAGTCTGCTGTAAACAAAGCAGATTTTATTCCTTCTATTGCTACCCTTTCCGGTCTCAACCTCATGGCCCTAACTGAGACTTGGATCAAACCTGAGGACACTGCCACTCCTGCAGCCCTCTCCGCTAATTTCACTTTTTCCCACACCCCTCGCACGATTGGGAGGGGTGGAGGCACTGGTCTCCTTATTTCAAATGAATGGAAATTTGATCTTCTACCATCTCCAAAAGGCAACAGTTCATTTGAATCTCATGCCATTACAATTACTCACCCTGCTAAAATCCACGTTGTAGTTGTGTATCGTCCCCCAGGTCAACTGGGTGACTTCTTGGAGGAGTTGGATGTGTTACTCTCAAACTTTCCAGAAGATGGTACTCCTCTGGTACTGCTCGGTGACTTCAACATCCACCTAGAAAAACCCCAGGCTACTGACTTCAACACTCTTCTCACTTCATTTGACCTCAAACGAGTGTCTACTACGGCTACTCACAAATCAGGTAACCGACTGGACCTCATCTACACACGCTACTGCTCCACTGACAACACATTAGTAACTCCGCTGCACACCTCAGACCACTTCCTCATCACTTCTAACCTCACACTAACTCCTGAAATAGCACACGCTCCTTCGCAGGTCACCTTTCGGCGTAACCTACGCTCGCTCTCTCCCTCTCGCCTATCCTCAATGGTTTCATCCGCACTACCTTCACCCTCTCAGTTTTCAGCACTCGACACAAACAGTGCTACTGACGCTCTTTGCTTCACTCTAACATCTTGCTTGGACAACTTTTGCCCCCTTTCATCCAGATCAGCACGCGCTACCCCCTCTGCCCCCTGGTTGTCCGATGTTCTCCGTGAACATCGTGTTAAACTAAGGGCTGCAGAGAGGAAATGGCACAAATCCAAAAACTCTACCGACCTTACTGTGTATCAGTCACACCTCTCTTCCTTCTCTGCAAATGTCTCCACTGCTAAAATGACATACTACCACAACAAAATTAACAACTGTTCCGACTCTCGCGCACTCTTCAAAACGTTCTCTTCTCTTCTCTGTCCACCTCCCCCTCCTCCTTCATCAACTCTTACAGCTGATGACTTTGCAACTTTCTTCACAAATAAAACAAAAACCATCAGTGACCAATTCCTCACACCGCAAACTAATAATAACTTCATAACGACAAATACACAATCTCTCACTTCCTTTTCTCCTCTCTCGGAGACGGAGGTTTCCAAACTCATCCTTTCCAATCATCCCACTACTTGTCCGCTAGATCCTATCCCCACTCACCTCCTTCAAGCCATTTCTTCTTCGGTCGTACCTGCTCTTACTCACATTATCAACACCTCGCTTAACACTGGTACATTTCCCACAGCATTTAAGCAGGCTCGGGTAAGCCCACTGCTTAAAAAACCTGCTCTAAATCCAGCACTTTTAGAAAACTACAGACCGGTATCCCTTCTTCCATTCATTGCAAAGTCACTTGAGCGAGTTGTGTTCAACCAACTCTCTCTGTTTCTTGCACAGAACAACATTCTGGACAACAACCAATCTGGCTTCAGAAGTGGACACTCAACTGAGACTGCCCTACTCTCGGTTACAGAGGCCCTGAGACTGGCAAGAGCAGCTTCCAAATCCTCTGTACTCATCTTGCTGGATCTGTCTGCTGCCTTTGACACAGTTAACCACCAGATCCTCATGTCCATCCTCAGAAAGATGGGCATCTCAGGAACCGCCCTCCTGTGGTTCGAGTCTTACCTCTCCGATAGATCCTTCAGGGTGTCTTGGAGGGGTGAGGTTTCAAAGTCACAACTTCTTGCTACTGGAGTTCCTCAAGGCTCAGTGCTTGGACCACTTCTCTTCTCCATCTACATGTCGTCATTAGGATTGGTTATTCAGAAGCATGGCTTTTCCTACCACTGCTATGCTGATGACACTCAACTCTACTTCTCATTCCAACCAGATGATCCGACGGTAACAGATCGCATTGCAGCCTGTCTGAGTGACATTTCTAGCTGGATGATGGACCATCACCTTCAGCTCAATCTTGCTAAGACAGAACTGCTCGTGTTCTCTGCCAACCTATCGCTTCACCACAACTTCTCTATACAGCTGGGTTCATCAACCATAACTCCTTCCAGGACTGCCAGGAACCTTGGAGTTGTGATCGATGATCAGTTAAGCTTCACAGACCATATTGCTACAACGGCCCGGTCCTGCAGATTTGCCTTATACAACATTAGGAAGATTAGGCCCTTCCTGCAAGAGCAAGCTGCACAACTCCTTGTCCAAGCTCTTGTTCTCTCCAGACTGGACTATTGTAATGCTCTCTTGGCGGGCCTTCCTGCATGTACTATCAAGCCTCTGCAACTGATCCAGAATGCAGCAGCCAGAGTGGTCTTTAATGAGCCAAAAAAAGCTCACGTTACCCCTCTCTTCATCAGGTTACACTGGCTACCAATAGCCGCTCGCATCAAATTCAAGGTACTGATGTTTGCCTACAAGACCACAACTGCCACTGCACCAATATACCTAAACTCGCTGGTTCAAACTTATGTGCCCTCCAGAAGCTTGCGTTCTGCAAGTGAACGACGCCTTGTGGTGCCATCCCAAAGAGGTACCAAATCACTCTCACGGACCTTTTCCTGGACTGTGCCCAGCTGGTGGAATGACCTCCCGATCTCAATTCGAACAGCTGAGTCTTTAGCCATTTTCAAAAAACATCTAAAGACACATCTTTTTCGCCAACACCTGACTAACTAATACTAACTTACCTATTCTATTTAAAAAAAAAAAAAAAAAAAAAAAAAAAAAATCCTAGCTACGTGTACTGTGCTAGACTAACTGAGACTTGTCATGACACTTGTATACTGTTGCTCTCTCGATGTTCTGATTGCTTCTATTGTTCTCCTCATTTGTACGTCGCTTTGGATAAAAGCGTCTGCTAAATGATTCAATGTAAATGTAATGTAAATGTATATAATGACTTCGCCCTAGGCTATACATTATGTATTGTGCATTTTTCAGCAAAACGTTTGTCTTTCCGTGGCTCTAATACAGTCTGCATGCTTCATATAGAGCTGTAATACAGATCGCGCTTTTTCTTTCCGTTTGCTCTGTTATTTAAACACCGAACTTCAAACTCATTTTTGACACATAATTCATTCTTGAAGCAAACGTATGTCCGTTTGGTGATTAAATAAACAGTTTTAGACCGCTGCTTAAATTGAACGTAACGCGTCTGGTGTGTGTGTGTGTGTGTGATACCAGTGACTTCTCCAAGACGCAGCGCTGTGCTTTTGCACAGTGTGTCACTCACTTGCATATTTGTTTATATTTTAATTAGATAATCATGCAGTGTTCTAAAATAGCAGCAAATAAAGAGTGCACATACAATATCAATAACCTGTGCATGTAATTTTAATATGGCCTTTTGTAGGTATTTCAAGATGGCCATCTTTAAGCATGACTGTTCAAATGATAATGATGACTGTTCAGATGACTTAATAAGAGTCCATTTGTAACATTAACGAAAGCTGTAGAAGTATTGTTCCTTCTTAGAGTGTTCATTTCATTTCAACATTTACTAATAGGCTTCATTTTAAAATTTTAAAGTTTCTTCTTTTAACATTTGTAAACTATGAAATAACTTTAATAATCAATATAGTAATAAATATTAATACTACATTTTTATTCATTTATAAAGTATAGTTCAGTACCGTTACTGTTTTTTTTTTAAATGGTAAAGCTCTATTTAGTTTTCATTCAGTATCTATTTTAAAAACTATCGGTTGATTAATCAGTATCGGCCAGTGTGGTCCAACCTAGCTATCGGTATCGGTAAAATCCACTATCGGTTGACCTCTAGTCGTCACGATCGCGGATGACATGCAGGATCAACACTGTTCATGAATCACAGGGTACGATTAAATTAATGTACATTTAACCAGTTTAATATGGAGAGGCACTGAAATGTAGACCTTCGTTTATGTGTTTTTGACAGAACTGAAATTGTATCACATGTCCGTCTTGACTGCGTTTATTTCACTCCTCCCTTCACTGCAGCCGCCTGCTCTCACCTACATTTCAGGCGAGGCTATAGGCGCATCTCAAACAAGCCTAATAACTCATTGCGTTAGTGCACTACTGAGCCGCTTAATGTGTTTTCTTTAAATGATTTCTGAGGGAAACAGCGTGAAACCTTGTGCGTTCGTTCATATTCTACATCTGCTTAACTGTCGATATAGTTTGCATAATCATCAGTAAAGTGTGTTCTGAGATCTGAGGTCTTATATCACTGTATTAGTTCACTGAGGCGTGTTACTCGTCGTTGGGGAATCCTGGAGTGTGACGTGAGGGGAACCCCAGTATTACAGCACAGTGTCACACAAGCCATGATACAAAGTTCCAGAAACTAAGCAACCGAAAGCAATATATGTCTTCCTCAGATGTAACTTCAGCATTGGGTAAAAGAGCATTATAATCTCCTTTGTGTTAGAGAAAGCTGCTTACATGTAGGCTATGGGAAACAGCAAAGATGTTGAATTAAACATACACACAATCAGCGTTTCTACATGTTTATACTGGCCCCGATAATCAAAACTTCTACTTAGCGCTTGCTCTATTTCTGCAAATCCGTTTTTTTTAATAAATGACTTGATCCACATATGGCCTTCATCAACAGCCGCTTGCGACACCTGCTGGTGAGTGGCTGACATCAGCTGGAGATCATGCATCGGTGCTCTACTGCTATTCCTGCGGTTCCCGGATGTGCATCGCCGAATTTTAACCACTGAATTTGTGGCAGCGAATTTGGAAAGTGAAATAAAATGACCGAAATTTGCCTGTCGAATATTACACAAAGTATTTTTAAACAGATTGAATATTTTGGAAGTGAATTCTGGAAGGTGAATATGAATTATTTAATTTTTAATTATGAAAATGTGTGTGAAATATTTTGAATTGAAATATTCACAGCTTAAATAAACAACTATTTTACATTTCAGGATCTAAAAATGCAAGCCCTGGAAATACAAGGCATTAAAATGCAAGCACTGTTAATTGCAATGCATCTTTTTTTTTCGATTTGTTGAATTCAGCATGCTTTATGTTTCAAAAACTATTGTCATTATTTTGCTTCCATAGACATCACCTTGCCCCTCGGATCCAAAATGAGCCGTTTTTGGAGCTTGATTAAATAAATGCTATGTTTATAATGAGGAGGACATTTTAAGCTATGAAACTTGCAGGATGTTTTAATGGTACAAAGACCTCTTATATGCCAAAAGATCAAGGCAAATTTGATTTCTCATATCATAACCCCTTTAAATATAACTCGGATTGGATTCATCTGATAGAAGAAAGTCATATACACCTAGGATGGTGTCAGACTTTGTTTCCCTGTGTCTTGTGTTTCCACGTGCTCCCTGTGTTTCCGTGCCCTTATTTGGTTTTCCTGTCCTAGTTTTGCTAATTAGTTCATTAGTTATCCCCAGCCGTGTATTATTAATTATCTAGATTACTCCACTGTTTATAAGCCCTGTGTCGAGGGTCAGCTGTTATATGCATTTCATGTGTTCTAAGTCTCCAGTGATTCCTGTGTTCCAATGGATTGTTTCATTAAAGTATGTTTGTAGAATTGAATTCCTACGTCTCGGAGTTTGTGAAGCGTGACAGAACAGCTGACCTATAAACATGACAATGGCTGACAAAAACAGGCGTTGGTGTCTGCGGCAGGATGGTCGGGAGTTGGTGAGGTATGTAGAGGAGTTTCTTGAGCTTACCAACCAGGTGAGCTGGATTGACGCCTCGCTCGGTGACCGTTTTCGGCTGGGGCTGGATGAAGACGTTATCGGCTGCGATCTTCCCACGTTCAATTTTTCCCTGATCGAGCTGGTTAATCATGTCCTCTATATAAATGGCGTAAATCTTGAAGTAGAAGAGATTCAGAGCGATCATCATCCAACCCCACCTGGCCTCACCAGCTCACCCCTCGCTAGGACCCTCCACATACCCAGCCAAATGTCCCGACCACCCAACTCTTCCCAGCACCGCCTCTGTCCTCAGCCCAGAGCCGCCCGTGGCCAATGCAAGACAGCCGCCGTCCGTGGCTCTCCCAAACCCGCCGCTGTTCGCGGCCCATGCAAGCCCGCCGTCCGCGGCCAACGCAAGTCAGCCGCCCGCGGCTCCCTCAAGACCGCCGGCAGTGAGTATCCCAAGCCCTCTGGCAGTGAGTATGGCAAGCCTGCCGGTCGCTGCTCACCCAAGCCCTGTGCCCGCTCCTCGACAGCGCCCTCCTGTGCCCGCTCCTCGACAGCGCCCTCCAGAGCCCGCTCCTCGACAGCGCCATCCTGTGCCAGCCCCTTGAATGCGCTTAGCTGGGCCAGCACCTCCAGAGCGCTCTCCAGTGCCGGCTCCTCGAATGCGCTTAGCTGTGCCCGCGTTTCCAGAGTGCCCCCAAGAATCCGTGCCTCCAGAGCACCCCCAACAGGGCTCGACAGTGCGAGCATTTCACTCTCATTTGCGACTAAAAATAGATGTGTGCGAACTGGAAAATATATTTAGGAGCATGAGTGCGAATACAATACAAAACAGCCTAACTTATACAGTAGCCAATAACAAACGTATTAATTTATTCCGTTTATTTATGGAAAAATAGCATACAGCCTCATATGATTACTGAACTTTAAAAAGGCAATGGTTTAATTTAAATGAGCACAGATGAGAAGAAAGCTGGAGCGAGTGAAGGAGACGCGCTGAATCAAACGCACTCATTCACCACTAGAGGACGCTGCCGTTACCCCGGTAACCCTGTAAACCCAGCAGCTGGCTACTTTCCTAACTGTATAAATGTTTCAGTCATTTAGATATTTATATTCGCTTTAGTCTTCACAATAGCACCAAATAATTAATACTTAAAGACTTAATGAGCTATTTATTTTCAAACTTAATGAGCTATTTACAGCCATATCACCCTGCAGCCCAAGACTGGTTGCCCACTGAAGCTAAGCAGGGTTGGGCCTGGTCAGTACCTGGATGGGAGACCTCCTGGGAAAACTAGGTTGCTGTTGGAAGAGGTGTTAGTGAGGCCAACAGGGGGTGTTCACCCTGTGGTCTGTGTGGGTCCTAATGCCCCAGCATAGTGCCGGGGACACTATACTATAAAAAGCACCGTATTTCGGATGAGACGTTAAACCGAGGTCCTGACTCTCTGTGGTCACTAAAAATCCCATGGCACTTCTCGTAAAGAGTAGGGGTGTAACCCCGGTGTCCTGGCCAAATTCCCTCCACTGGCCCTTGTCTATCATGGCCTCCGAATAATCCCCATCCACTTTGATTGGCTCTATCTCTCTCTCCTCTCCACCTGTAGCTGGTGTGTGGTGAGCGCACTGGCGCCGTTGTCCTGTGGCTGCTGCACACAGGTGGTGGTTGAGGAGTGACCCCCCTCATGACTGTAAAGCACTTTGGGTGTATGGCAATACACAATAAAGCGCTATATAAATGCATCATTCATTCATTTATTTAAAAAAAAAAAAAAAAAAAAAAAAAAAAATCGAACCTAAAACATGGCCTATCCACTGATCTATAATAGAGAACAGAAGGCCTATCTATATATTGACTGATTCATTATTATCGTTCAGTGACACTTAAGTTTCATTAGTTAACATGAAAAAACAATGACTGCATTTATTAATCATGTTCATCTTAATTTCAACTTTTAATACATTATAAAATCAAAAGTTGTCTGCTAATATTATTCAATGGAGCTAACATTAACTAGTTTGTATTTTTATTAATCAACATTAACAAATAATATTAACTACTGCAACAATTAGCTATTGCACATTGTTAGTTAATGTTAACCTGCTTTAACTAATGTTAACAAATGGGACCTTATTGTAAAGTGTTACCTATTGTTCATTTGATCAATCTTTTGCACTCTAATCTTGAAACACTTGTTTATTTATATTTTTGTGTATTTTTTATTAAAGTCTTTCTTTAGTAAAGGATCTTTAATAAAGTTATTTAACCTGTTAGGAGGACAACACTTTTTTCACTTCGAAATTATATATTGTGATAAAAAAAACACATACCTTGACAAAATCTTCAATGACTATTGTGAAAATTTGATACTGTCACATACCTAATGCACATACAGTTTAATAGGACTATAACTAATTATAATTACATAATTAGCCTATTAAATAGAGTCTGAAGCAAAATTATTTAAAAACCTTGTGTGCTTTCTGTATTCTGATAAATTAAATAATTGTGCTTATAAATGTCTCTTTATATCCCCTTATTAAGCTAAAACACATAATTTGAAAAATTTGCATTTTTTTTAATGCGCTCCTAAATTTTTCAACTTAGAAGCACATGTGCTCCTTGGGGAAAAAGGTAAGCGTCAAGCCCTGGCCCCCAAGAGTCCACGCCCTCGGAGGCGGTCCCGCCATGGCCTCCCGAGTTCCCTGATCCGCCATGGCCTCCCGAGTCCCCGGATCCACCATGGCTGCCCGAGCTCCCCGAGTGTCAGACTTTGTTTCCCTGTGTTTCGGTGCCCTTATTTGGTTTTCCTGTTCTAGTTTTGCTAATTAGTTCATTAGTTATCCCCAGCCATGTATTATTAATTATCTAGATTACTCCACTGTTTATAAGCCCTGTGTTTCCCTGGGTCGAGGGTCAGCTGTTACGTCTTTCATGTGTTCTAAGTCTCCAGCGATTCCTGTGTTCCAATGGATTGTATCATTAAAGTATGATTGTAGAAGTGAATTCTGAATTCCTATGTCTCCTCGTTCTGAGTTCATGAAGCGTAACAGATGGCTTGAGGGGGAGTAAATCATGAGGTAATTTTCATTTTTGGGTGAACTATCCCTTTAATATTTAAGCCCAAAGCCAATACACTGGTGGTTCTACTTAAATCTAAAATCACTGCATTTAGTGGTACCTCGTATGAGGCTACCCAACACTGATATCACTACATAAAACAGCTTTGATACTGAATCACTACATTATATTTCTCAGTAATGAGGGGGTAAAATAGCTGTTTTGTTTTTTTTTTAAGCTAAGCTTATGTTTGCAGAGAGAGACAGGTAATTCACACACAACTTTAATCTCTCTCAAAATGTGGTTTGCATTACTGGATATAGCTGTCAGTCATTTAACATTTATATCGTAAAACAGTTGACTAATAGTAAATAGTTTAGTATAATAGTAAATGTTTGGATTTTGAAAATTTACATCTTGCCTCACTCTCTTTTAACATTAAACTGACGCTTCGCGCTGGCATTCGTGCTCTGCTTCTGTGAACAGTAAACCCCGCCTACTTTGATTTGATTGGCCATCTCAGTTATTTTGACATTGACATTGTAGTCTAGCGTAGGTCAATTTTCACACTTTAGTATGTCGGTATGCAGTTTTCCCTATTGGTCACGTGCCAACCCCTGCATTAGAGTTTGGTTCAAAAGGTTTACTGGTTACTAGGTTTGTGTGTTTCATTGTATTATTAGTTATGTTATGTTATGTTATGTTAGTGTTATTTAGCATTTTATTTAATGTGTGATTGTACAGCACATTGTTCAACATTGTTGATTTAAGTGTGCTTTATAAATAAACAAACAAACAACCAATGATGAAATACTAAATGTTACTTGTTAGTTGATATTACTCAATGACCTACTATTTTAACTAAACACAGTCAAGTTGAAATACTTATTTTGAGTTGTCAGTACTTAATGTGGATGTACGCATTACTGAGAAATATTAAGTCAGTGAAAGCAGACATTACTTAGAAATATCAGAACTCAAGAAGCCAAGTTTTGAAAACGGAGCAACTTTACTAGATTTTTGAGGCAATAGGTTTGCAAGATTTATTTTGGTGAACTAATATATCCTTTTTTTTATATTTTGTGAAAAAAAAACAATGAGTAACTAAATGTGTAGTATAAAATACTACACTATAAATTACTACATTAGAATAAATTACTATTGTACAATTAAGAAATTGATTAAAAAATATATAGTATAAAATGTTGTGGAATGTATAACGTAAGGTAAGGTGAAATAAAAGGAATTCGCAAAGTTAAAAAAAAAAACATGACATCTGTCATATTAAGTATGTTGGATAAAAACGTTATTACCTTTTCACGATGAGAAAAAAAAAAAGTGTTACCCTCACAAACTGACATAGTGGACAAAGTGACTTCCATTTACGCTGAAAATGATTTATACAAAGAATCTCATGCATATCCATAACTTCTAATGAATTGCACATACATACCTTAAAGAATATGTCTTTTATTAGAATTGCATAAGTGTCTGTGCATGTGGACGTTATATGTATCACAAGTTTTAAGGGTGTATATTTTCCCTTTCTTGCTAATTTGAAGCATAAATGAGGGCAGCTGGGCTCTGGCCAAGACTCTGTCCAGAACTGCTTTCGAGTGGCTTAAAGCCGAGTTCTTCCACAGGGATCCCAAATGCCTGCAGCTTTGCTACAGAAGTCTTCAGGAGGTCATTATGGGCCTGTGGATGGAAATAGACAGCTACACTTAGTCACGACAGGGTGTCATCCATATATATTGTATGCTATTTTTAAACTAATAATAATAAATATTTTATTTGGTAGTGTGGCTGTGTCATATGATCAACATTTAGTCAAATTTTTTGATTAATTTAAGTTTCCATTTCAACATTCACAGAGACACATAAGCATTCTGTCATGCTATTCTATCATATTTATTCTAGTTTCAGCCCAATTTACACATTAACATTGATTTTAACACTGTGAATGTGTGCATTAGGGGTGGGACAATAAATCGATATGGCGATATATCGCGATTCTTCTCCATGCGATATGAGAATCGATATCTGGCGCCAAATATCGATATTTTAATTAACACAATAAGGTGCTCTAAATAGATTTCCCTGTTCACAGCGTCTAAAAATTGCGGCCGCGCCATTTCCAGCTTCTTTCCAAAAGCGCTCTGACTCTGAGCAACCATGAACCGCGTTCTCTATGAAGATGGGGAAGCACGAGGAACCGAAGGATAAACAGATTTCCAGCCACTGTATTACCTTTACTGCTATATATATATATATATATATATATATATATATATATATATATTAGTGTTGTCAAAAGACCCGGTACTTCGGTACCAAGTCGGTACTAAAAAAATGAAAACGTCACGGTACCAGGTTTCTTTAAGTCCCGGTGGTACCGAGTACCGGGATCAACCCGGTTCTGCTGCGTGATCTGAAAGCTGCAGATGTGCTCTCTTCATAAAAGCACTGAGACGTGCGATATCAAAAGGAGGAAACACAAACTAACAACACTTTAAAGACTGACACCCGGATCAAATGAAAGAGTTCAAGCAGGTAAGTTTCTATTTAATGTTTAATATTTAGATATTCTGTTATGAATATTATTCCATATTTGAATTTGAATGTCGGATTAAAATAAACTGCCGTTATAGCGGAGTTAATCCTTAGCAAGCACGGCTAATGCTAATATAATGAGCATTAGAATGAAGTTTCTTTATTAACTACTTAATGCGCCTATAACTTTTATTAGGGTAAAAACAACAGGAGGACGTGATGGTATTTACTATTGTTACACACCAGAGGCTTTTAAATGAATTGTGAATCTAAAATATGCGTGTTGGAGAATGTACAAACAGTTAATAGTGTTTATGTCATATCAGTTCGTCAGAAAAAAACAGTTCAGGCCTTTTTTTTTGGCTAGTTAGTTGCTAGTTGTTGTTATTCTTGGCTGGATAACTAGCAGTTTTAAAAGCCCTTTAAAATTAAATATGTACACAGTTTGTATTAAATGAAAGTACAGTCAAATGTTATCTCCTGTATAGACTTTACAATGACTTTGTGTTATTATCTAACATCAACTTACAGTGAGTGAACAATATATTTTTACAACTAATTAATGTTTGTGAATGTTATTTAATACAAACACATGATCATTGTTCATTGTGCATTAAATAATTTTAACAGATTGAACTTTGATTGATTGATTGATTTTATGTATTTGTAAATTTTCAAATTAACCCTAAGAAGAATTGCAATATATAACTATTGTTTATTGATAGGTCATGTTATCTAAAAAATGGAATCTTATTGTAAAGTGTTTTTAATACTACAGTTTCCTTCTATTTGATATGCACTTGTCTTAAAATATATAATCTTATCTAAATTTATTATAAAAGCTGAGGTTTGTTATTTACTGAAATGTTATATTTTAGCTGGAGTCAATGATCTAATGTTGCATTTGGTCAGACTCAGCCCACTGCTTTACTAATATTATATTTTCCTTTTACAGCTGCAGGAAGATCATGAAACACCAGCAAACCCTAAAACAGACAGTTTACAGATGTTTTTCAGCGGCAGCAGAAATATGACAAAAACTTTTGGGTGGAACTTGTTTACTTTTTTCAATACTTTTATTACTTGTGGAAAAACTTGAAATAATTTTAAATAAGCATAAAGAATGGCATTGGTTTTTGTGCAGTTTATTTTTGTTTAACTTTATTAATAAAAATGTGTTTTTTAATTACCATATTTTTGTGTTTTGCTTTGGTACCGAAATTGGTACCGAGAACCGTGGATTTTCACTGGTATTGGTACCGAATACTGAAATTTTGGTACCGTGACAACCCTAATATATATATATATATATATATATATATATATATATATGTTTATGGAGATGAAAACTAGCTGCCCCAGAACAGCTATCAGCGTGGACCATAGGCACCGATCACGTTATTATTGCAGAGCGCATATTCAGTTCATGAGTAGCCTATAACCTCTCCGCTCGGATCGCAGATGGATTTCCCTCACTATATGAGTGAGAGAGAGTGCCGCCGGTGCGTCCAGTTTTATGTGAACAAAACTGGATGCTCTCCCTCTCTCTCAGATATTACAAGTGCACGTTATGCAGTGTGAAAAGTGGGCACCGACCGGCAGAAACATAAATCTGGACGAAACAAAACCTTGTCAGAGCCACAATGCAGCGCAGAAGTGTGCAGTGTGTCTGCTTGCAGCGTGTCTACATTTGAAATAACGAACCTGAGTGAGCTTTTAGCACCGGCATTCACACTCTGCTTCTGTGAACCCCACCCTCTTTTAATTTGATTGGCTATCTCAATTAATTTGACATTGAGCGCTGTTAGCCACGCACATCTATAGACTAGCGCAGGTTCATTCTCACACTTTAACCTCTGGTTGTGTTCGGACTCCTGTCACACTTGTTGTGTTCCCGGTCAAAAATGACCGGACTCCAAACAACTGCTTATAAATCTGTCATTATGCTATATTATCACTAAATATTGGAATCATTCTTTTTGTCAACTTGTTTTCTTTCATTTAGGACTGGTTTTGTGTTTCTATTTGCATCTGATTAATCATAAGCCTCATTTATCCGAAAGTAGGCACCTCATTTTTTGAGTGAAAAAAGCATTTGAATAATTTTCACAATATGAGATTAAAAATTCTGAAAATTTGCACTGTTTCTCACACTAGTGTACTTTAATGATTAATCAGGAAGTTTGCTTTTAAATGCTTTTATTTTGTACAAAATTGCACAAAGTCACACTTGTCAAAAATGGCCAGCCATTGAAAGTGAATGGGGAAGAATGAAAGTAAGAGAAACAACTAGTGTTCAGGAGAATGTTGTGCTTGCAAACATAAAGGCCTTGGACCTGTGCGTGTGTGGATGCATGCATACTCACGCTATCTCACACACACACACACACACACACACATCTATGCATACAAACTATTGTGAGAATTACCAACGCTATCTCACGGCAATTCGTACGTATTTTACGAGGTGGCTAATTCGTACGAATTCGTATGACCTCACGCGTACGATTTAGTACGATTTGTCTAAACCCCACTGACGGGTAGGTTTAGGGGTGGGGTTAGGTGTAGGTCATTCGTACTAATTCATACGAATTGGCAACTCGTAAAATACGTACGATTTAGCAAAAAGGTTCAAGGTTCTTGTTTATTTGTCACATACACAATCATACAGGGTATAATCAGTAGTGAAATGTAAGTCAGGACGGGTCCGCTCAATGGACAGTGCAAAAAAATAAAATAAAAGATGATACATAACACAGGAGAGTATATATAAATATAGGTAGGAATAAGATAAAAAATATAAGTAAAAATACGTAATAAAATAAGGAGTAAAATGTGCAATGAACTAAAATGTGCAATACAGTCTACTGTGGATTTAATAAATATTAATATAACCAGGGATGTGCAAGAGGAATGTGCAAACAGGTTGTACCGGGTATGTACACATAGCAGCAATGCGGATGATGGAGAATGATGGGTGTTTTTTTTTTTTACAGTTAATTAAATTGAGTCCTGTAGATGTTATGAGACTGAGTTTAGGAGCCTGATGGCCTGAGGGTAGAAGCTCCTCCTCAGTCTCTCAGTTTTTGCGCCATCATGCTCCTGAAGCGCTTGCCAGATGGCAGCAGAGTGAAATGACGGTTACCGGGGTGATTTGAGACCTTGATTATTTTTGCAGCTCTGCTTTTGCAGAGTTTGAGGTAGATGTCCTGCAGAGAGGGGAGGGCAGACCCTGAGATGTGCTCAGCTAAGCGCACAACTCTCTGCAGAGCTTTGCAGTCCTGATTTGTGGTACTGTACCACACTGAGATGAACTGAGTCAATACACTTTCTATGGCCCCTGAATAGAAAGTTTTCAGGATTGCTGGTGAGACCCTGAATTTCCTCAGCTTTCGCAGATGGTACAGTCTTTGCCTGGCTTTCTTGACCTGTGTTTGAATGTGTGCAGTCTAAGTCAGGTCCTCGGAGATGTTTACACCGAGGTACTTGAAGCTGCTCACCCTCTCCACAGGGGTCCCGCTGATCATAAGAGGAGTGTAGGGCCGCTGCTGTCTCTTCCTGAAGTCTACAATCAGCTCTTTAGTTTTGCTCACGTTCAGAGAGAGACAGTTGTCCTGGCACCATGATGTTAGTCTCTCTACCTCACCCAAGTATGCGGTCTCATCATTGTTGGAAATGAGGCCCAGAACTACAGTATCATCAGCAAATTTAACAATAGAAGTGGAGCTGTGAGAGGACACACAGTCGTGTGTGTAGAGAGAGTAGAGCAGGGGACTCAGAACGCAGCCCTGCGGGGCTCCTACGTTCAGGGTGATGGAGTTGGAGGTGAACTGGCCCATTTTCACCACTTGTGGTCTGCCGGTGAGGAAGTCTTGAATCCAGTCACAGAGTGTAGTGTTTAGGCCGAGGTCTGAGAGTTTGACAGCTAGCTTGGTGAGGACTATAGTACTGAAAGCTGAGCTATAGTCAATGAATAGCAGTCTGACATAGTTGCCATTTTTGCTGTCAATATGTGTGAGGGAGGAGTGCAGTACCTGAGAGATGGCATCATCAGTAGACCTATTTGGGCGATAGGCAAACTGAAGAGGGTCCAAGGTAGCAGGGATGAGGAGCATATGTGTTTCTTTAAAAGTCTCTCAAAAACCTTCATGACTGTTGATGTGAGGGCAACTGGACGATAGTCATTCAGGCAAAAGGGTTTACTGTTCTTAGGCACAGGGATGATGACAGATTTCTTAAATGAGGTGGGAATCACAGAGGTAGCAAGGGACTCAATAAAGATGGAAGTAAACAAACCAGCAAACTGATCGGCGCATGATCTTAGTAATTCCATCAGGTCCGGCGGCTTTCCTGATGTTTACTCTCCTTAATTCTCTCCGAACAATTATGTGACAAATAAACAAGAACCTTGAACCTTTTTGCTAAATCGTACGTATTTTACGAGTTGCCAATTCGTATGAATTAGTACGAATGACCTACACCTAACCCCACCCCTAAACCTACCCGTCAGTGGGGTTTAGACAAATCGTACTAAATCGTACGCGTGAGGTCATACGAATTCGTACGAATTAGCCACCTCGTAAAATACGTACGAATTGCCGTGAGATAGCGTTGGTAATTCTCACAATAGTTTGTATGCATAGATGTGTGTGTGTGTGTGTGTGTGTGTGAGATAGCGTGAGTATGCATGCATCCACACACAGTCGACGTCATCAAGAGACGCCTGTAGCATAGCTTCGGAGTGGGAGGACCAGCGCATCACTTCCCTCACCCCCGGGGATTCCTGAACGATCCTTTGTTTATATTCCGGTGTGAGGAAAATGGCCGCATGGTCCGATTTACCAAAAGCCAGCAGGGAACGAGCTTTATAGGCATTCTTAAACTGAGTGTAGCAATGATCCAGTGTATTCGGTCCTCTAGTTGGACAGGATACATGCTGATGGAAGTTCGGCATGACCTTCCTGAGGTTGGCTTTGTTAAAGTCCCCTGCGATGATAGAGGCAGCGTCAGGGTGTTTGTTGATGTAGCCGCTTAGCTCCTAGTGGAGTTTGGACAAAGCCAAGCTCGTGTCTGCCTGAGGTGGAATGTAAACGGCAGTAGCGATGACTGCGGAGAACTCGCGGGGTAAATAGAATGGGCGGCAGATAATGGAGAGATGTTCCAGATGAGGCGAGCAGGAACGCGACAGAATGGAGATATTCCTGGGGTTGCACCATTTCTTGTTAATCATGAAACACACTCCACCACCCTTGATTTTACCGGCCTCGGCTGTTCTGTCCATCCGTAAAACAGAAAAGTTATCAGACGGTGTTACAGCGGTGTCCGGGACCGAGGGAGTGAGCCATGTTTCAGACAAACAAAGGATGTTGCAGTCCCTAATGTCCCGTTGGAAACTTGTCCTGGCTCTAAGTGCGTCCATCTTATTTTCCAAGGATTGGACATTTACGAGCAAAATACTCGGGAGAGGAGGGCTGTGAGCCCTGTTTCTCAGTCTGTCACGAATTCCAGCGCATCGCCCGCGGTGTTTCTTTCGCCTTCTGGGATTATTCGGGTGGCCTTTGTTAACCTCGGCGTTCTGAAGAATCTCCGCTGGCCACGCTGGATCCGTGGATAAAGTGACCTGAAGCAGGTTAGTGCAGTGGTGTCCAATGTCCAAAAGTGTTCTTTTGTCATAAATAAATAGTGCAGAGGTTATGCGTGTAAAAAGAGAAAGTAAAAATACGTAAAAGAGTATAGAAAAGCACAGATTGAGTGAAGCCATCCTTTAACGTCGACTGAACACAGCAGCGCCGGAAGCGGAAATCCGGCTTAGCAATAATCAAGTCAAGTCAAGTCACCTTTATTTATATAGCGCTTTTAACAATACAAATTGTGACAAAGCAACTGCACAATATCAAAATGGGAAAATAGTGTCAATAATGTAAAATGACAAGATTAAACACTCAATTTTCAGTTAAAGGCATTTCATTATTGAATTCAGTGATGGCATCGTCCAGCTCAGTTCAGTTCAAAAAGTTTCTGTTCAATCAAGTCGACGATATTGCTGGAAATGAAGTGTCCCCAACTAAGCAAGCCAGAGGCGACAGCGGCAAGGAACCAAAACTCCATTGGTGACAGAACGGAGAAAAAAACCTTGGGAGAAACCAGGCTCAGTCGGGGGGCCATTTCTCCTCTGGCCAGACGACACAGCAGTTCAATTCCAACTGCTGCAAAGTCAGATTGGAGGGCTCAACTGGTTGCCGAGGTCTTTTCCTGATGGCTGTCTAGGTGACGGGGTCCTCACTGGGGGTCTGTCTCTGGGGCTCATCTAGGTGTCCTGGTCTCCGCTGACGTTCAGGGCTGTAGAGGTCGTCTCTAGGTGCTGATCCACCATCTGATCTGGTGAATGCAGTGACCTCGGAATAATATATTAGCTAATTAGAAAAAATCAATAATTTCCGAAAATTGTATGAATTTGTACGAGTGAGGTCGTACGAATTAGCCACCTCGTAAAATATGTACGAATTGCCGTGAGATCGGGCTGGAATTACCAACGCTATCTCACGGCAATTCGTACATATTTTACGAGGTAGCTAATTCGTACGAATTCGTACGACCTCACTCGTACGATTTAGTACGATTTGTCTAAACCCCAGTGACGGATAGGTTTAGCGGCGGAGTTAGGTGTAGGTCATTCGTACAAATTCATACGAATTGGCAACTCGTAAAATACGTACGATTTAGCAAAAATTGTATGAATTTGTATGAGTGAGGTCATACAAATTCGTACGAATTAGCCACCTCGTAAAATATGTACGAATTGCCATGAGATCGGGTTGGAATTACACCTATTTCATCCTACCCTGAACTGCATGCAATATGCTTTTATGAATCTGATATTATAACTCTCTCTCTCTCTCTCTCTCACACACACACACACACACACACACACACACACACACACACACACACACACACACACACACACACACATATACTCAAACTGCCTTGTCTTTAGCCTGCATTGACTTCAAAATAATCTTTTCTTTCACCACATATTCTAGACAAACCATTATGACAATAGGTTTTGAGGCTTTTGTGTTCTCACACAAAGTAGACGAAAGTTTACAAATAAATGCTAGAGTATACAAATGCTTCACAGTGCCTTGCTTGTCATTCACATGAGGAAGGGACAACTAAGGATGAATCTTACAATGAAGATGCATTGCAAGATATATTGGAAGAGGAAAACATCACTGAACAAGCTGAAAACCTTGCAACAACTGAAGAGGAGCAATCTTCTGATTTTGAGGGCCCAGCTGAAGTTGATGTAACGTTCTGATCGAAGGATGGAAATTTTTTTTTATTTTGAAGTCAATGCAGGCCAAAGACAAGGCAGTTTGAGCATGTGTGTGTGTGTGTGTGAGAGAGAGAGAGAGAGAGAGAGAGAGAGAGAGAGAGAGAGAGAGAGAGAGAGAGAGAGAGAGAGAGAGTTATAATATCAGATTCATGAAAGCATATTGCATACAGTTCAGGGTAGGATGAAATAGGTGTAATACTCACAATAGTTTGTATGCATAGATGTGTGTGTGTGTGTGATAGCGTGAGTATACATGCATCCACACACGCACAGGTCCAAGGCCTTTATGTTTGCAAGCACAACATTCTCCTGAACACTAGTTGTTTCTCTTACTTTCATTCTTCCCCATTCACTTTCAATGGCTGGCCATTTTTGACAAGTGTGACTTTGTGCAATTTTGTACAAAATAAAAGCATTTAAAAGCAAACTTCCTGATTAATCATTCTCACTAGTGTGAGAAACAGTGCAAATTTTCAGAATTTTTTATCTCATATTGTGAAAATTATTCATAAAAAATGCTTTTTTCACTCAAAAAATGAGGTGCCTACATTTGGATAAATGAGGCTTATGATTAATCAGATGCAAATAGAAACACAAAACCAGTCCTAAATGAAAGAAAACAAGTTGACAAAAAGATTGAATCCAATATTTAGTGATAATATAGCATAATGACAGATTTATAAGCAATTGATCGGAGTCTGGTCATTTTTGACCGGGAACACAACAAGTGTGACTAGGTGAAATAAAACCCACAAAAAATTACGAAAATTTAAAAAAAAAAATTAATGAGAAGTACTTATACCCTATGTGAACAAAGTCGGTAAGTTTGAGTCCAATGCGATAACGTTAACTAGTATTTTCGCGAAAAATAAAATCTTTTCCGGGTCAATTTGACCCGAACACAACCAGAGGGTTATCCCTCTGTGTGCCAATGTTGGCACGCGTGTCATAGGTTGCCGACCCCTGATTTAAACCCTTTATGGAGACTTATACAGGAACCGTTTCTTACCTTGCAAACGCGTGCCACTTCATACTGTAGGTCTCTGATAGTATGGTTTTTGGACTCCAAAACTTCCTAGACAAAAATAAAACTCACAATTGTAGAGACACATTAACAAACACTTCTGTAAAACTGACTTTTATATTTCTAATTATGTCATATATTACTATTTATGTCCTCTGCAAATGCTTGTATGTAACTACGTACGCACAGAAATGTACCTCTAGTTTATGGGTGACCATGTTTAGGGTGCTGGGGTCCAGGTTGGAAGCAGACAACACCTCACTGAGCTGCGCTTCCTTCTTCTTCAGTGTGTCATTGAGTGCACTCAGTTTGCACTCCAGTAGCAGGTTTTTAAAGCCACTTTTCTGCTGAACCTCCTGGATGACTTTAGTGAACTTCATGTACAGCTCGTCTCGCTCCAACTGAACCTACACAACAAAGTGTCTTCAGTTCTTACACATGCAGCAGTCCTAATGGATCAATATGAACACATTAAAAAAAATCTGAAAGATAAGCAATTTAATAATGCTGTAGAAAAATACAATAAAACAAATAAAAAATGATCTGGCTGGTGTGTACAACTATAATGTGTACACAGAACAGAGATTATTTTCATGTCATGGCAGACATATTATCAAGATGAAGATAAAACAATTTTTTTCTACTAAGCTGTCATTAGACCATTAAGGCTACTCGTTCAGTGTGTTATAAAGGTCTGATGCTGTTCCTCCCATCACCTTAGTAAATCTCTGTTCCAACACTTCATGCACCCACTTAAGCTCCTTCATTTCACTTTCAGATATTTTGAGACGAGCTCTTGTTCTCTGACAGCAAAACAAAGAACAAAAATTCCATACATTACTAAGATTTATCAAAACTATTGTTATAGTTAACATTTAACACTATCATAGTTCAGTGTCTGCTACGGTAGACCCTGAACATACAGCTAGAGCACTCCTGTCCTTCTCATAGTTGGCGAGCTGTTTCTGGAGTTCTACGACTTCCTCTTTGGCCTTTTGTGGAGACTCTCTAAGATCCTTATTCTCCTCAAGCACTTCAGCCATCTCTTTATTTCTCTTCTCCTCCTTCCTTTTCATCTCCTTTAATTCTTCCTGTATACATTTCACCAGAGAAGAAAATGAGCAAGAACTGACAAATAAATCACACAAACATACTTAAATATAGCTTGATTGCCAGATACATAAACGTAGATATAATAATTGTGAAGATGCAATGATGACTATGAACAAAGTTCCTAAAAACAGCCTAATGAGAGAAACTCTGTAATTTGATTTATAATTAGGGCTGTCAGTCGATTATTTTTTTTTATCTAATAAATTACATGATGTGTCGATTAATTAATCGCAAATTACATTTGGCTGTAAAAATACCCCCAAAAGATTATTTAAAGCTATTTTTGAGTTAAATGAAAGTATTAAGTAGGCTAGACATTACAAATAGTAGCTTTAGAAAGAAATATTTTATTTGATTCAACATACTATTATTACACATAAACGTTTAGGCTACAATGGCCTAACATAAACTATGGGATATAAAAGAAGATAATTTGAGAAACATTTTTTTTTTTTCATTCATGCAATGGAAGTCGTTGATAACCAAAACAGCTTTATTACCAACAGTCTTCAAAATACCTTCTTTTATGTTCCACAAAAGAAAGTGGCCTAAGTCATTCAGGTTTGAGTAAATGATGACATACTTGATTTTTTTGGGGGTGAACTATCCCTTTTTTCTTTAAAGTTTTTTTTCCCGCCTTTTTTAAAATGAAATAATACTCTGAATAAGAAACTAAAACTGCCAGCAGGTGGCGTTAAATGTCTTCATGTACTCGTTTCCTTCAAACGGCTGATTCATTCAGGAATTCAGTAAACGGCTAACTTGGTTCACCTGATTCGTTCAAAACGCAGATTCATTCAGAAACTGTACACCACTGTGTTGGGGTTAAGGCTAGAAGGGATACATGTTACTGGGCATGCACACATTAACACAGCATAATTTTTGTCACACTGTACAAAAATTACTATTTTTTCATTATTGTAAGGGGTAGGTTTAGGATTGCAGGGCTCAAAATTGCGACCATTTTGGTCGCATATGCTCCCGAAATGTAATCTGTGCGACTCCAAAATATATTTGGGAGCATTTGTGCGAGTGCAAATAATTGTTGTGGTGCGACCTCTACAGTTCTTTGCTAAACGTTCGCGAATTACTGCACAGCATGTGCCATGTGACAGGGAGCTAACTTGGAACTAGGGGTGTGCGATATATCGATAAATCGATATACGATAAAAATGTCTCCACGATCTGCTTTTGAAGAAATATTGTAGTATCGTGCTACAGCACACATTCTTTCAGTTGCAGTTCTGGTGCCGCCGTCTGTATGTACTGTACAACGCCACAGCCATTCAGTGTTAACTCAGCGGTAGAGTTACACTCACGAAACACTGCACTTAATCACAATCACAAAAGTACATTATTTGCGTGTGTTTTAAAGCCTTGCCGCTTAAGCTTTTCATTCACGCGCTGGTCTGACGTGTGCTTTTTCTGAGCCCGTGCACCTGAAGCGTGCAAACTGAAAAGCCTGTCTAACAGCGCCTGATTACCGAACTAAGTTATCTTTTGAGCTAATACTGTCAAAACACACAAGGTTTACATATAGACTGTTAGTTATGTCTAAAATAAAAGTAAACAGCTGAGAGGAACGGATGCGTGCCTGTATATTAGATGCGTGCAGCTCTTAAAGGGACAGAACTAAACATGCAGCCGACAGTCATTAAAGGGATAGTTCACCCTAAAATTTAATTTGTCATTATTTACTCACTCACATGTTGTCCCAAACCTGTATTAATTTCTTTCATGTGCTGAACACAAAAGAAGATATTTTGAAGAATGTGGGTAACCAAACAGTTGCTGATCCACTTGATTGTAGAATAAAAAAAATACTATGGAAGTCACTGTGGACCAGCAACTGTTTAAATAGCATTTATGTTCAGCAGAAGAAAGAAACTCAGGTTTAAAACTAATTTTGAGTGAGTAAATGATGGTATTACTATAAAACACTGACAGAATCAACAGACAGATGACAGAATTTTTATTCTTTAATGTTAAAACAACAAAACACAAAGAGAAAGAAATAACTAACTACTCTTGACTGAAAAAAAATAATAGTTACTTTAATAGGAATCAATCTATATAGTGATTTATTTTTATATTTGTTCACTCAATTTCTTGAATGCTCCTGCTAAATATGCCTGTTGCACCTGAAAATAAAACACTGTTTATTTTATTTGTATATTATGTGTATTTGTAATGTGTATCTTTGTTCTTATTTTTTAATAACAAAGATAAAATAATGACAAAGATTTTTATCGTCACCCACTTTGGCCTAAATATCCACCATTCTTTTTTATATTCTGTTACCTTGAAAGGCTTTGTCTTTATAATAGGGAAATTAGTCTGGCCATACTGCTCAAACAAAATAGTAAAACTAACATGACAAAGAATCGTGATAAAAATCATGAAATATTGATATATTTTTGCCATATCGCCCACCACTACTTGGAACTGACTGGTTTTGTGACCGCACTTGCACAAACTGCATTGAAATCATTTTCCAAAATTTAATTTGTGTGGAAATATTGCCAAGTCTGTAAACAGCCATTAACGCTGAGGACGGACACAAAGAAAAGAAAATACTGTAGCAGCCTGAGCAAGCTCAACGTTCACTATACGAAATATGGAAGGGAAATCCTAAATATTGAATTGGGAGTGGGGGTTTATATGAATGTATTTCTGAGGGGAACTGACTGTTTTGAGAAAAGTTTAAATTACATTTTCTTCTCATCTTGCCTCTGTATATTGCATGTATAAAAACAAAGCACTGCAGCTTAAGGATCAGGTTCAATTGATGAAGATTTTTAATCATCAGGAAGGATGTTGCCAGCCCTTCTGCTCAATTGGCAGTTGTGTTGCTCCTTAATATTCAGTGGGTGCTCCTAAATTTTTTTTGGTGCTCCTAACTTCTTGAAGTTGGGAGCACCAGTGCTACCAAGTAAAAAAGTTAATTTCGAGCCCTGGGTTGGGGTAGGCGTTGGGCTAGACATTAATAAAACACAATCTAATAGGTAGAAAATTAATTTCATTGTTCATTTCCGGTCGGAGCTGTATCCCTTCTAGCCACAACCCTAAACCTACCCCTTACAATAATGAAAAAATGATTGTTGTACAGTGTGACAAAAATTCCACTGTGTTGATGTGCGCATGCCCAATAGTGCCACACATATCCCTTCTTAACCACTGTGTTGCTCGGAGACGCACAACAATTCTGCTGTGGCTTTATAGGTAATATTTTTGTTGGCAAAACTGAGCAAAAACAGACAATATTGTGTTTAAAATGTAACACAATATTAACTTCTTATTTACTGAACTGCACTAGTGGTATTTGGACATAAACAGCACTGCTGTAGCTGCTCGTGTGATATTGCTTATCATATGATATAAATATGAGACAAAACTCATACAGGAGCATTTTTGCCCCAATATCTTGAATTTTAGGGCATAATTGCATTTATGAAGTTGTTACCTTGCATCATATTTGTCAACAGTCAACTGTATGAAATATAAAATGATGTACAGGTCTGGGGGCGGGGCAAGTGCGTTAACTGCGTTAAAATATTTTAATCGAGTTATTTTTTCATAACTAATTAATTAAGTTAACGCGTTAAACTGACAGCCCTCTTTATAATCATTACAGACAAAACATGCATGCATGCGCTCGCGTTAACATCCAGCAACATTTTGTTTTCACCTTGAGTAAAGTGATAATGTCCAGATTCTTGTAGACAATGTCACTGAAGTAGTTCCTGATGTCTCTGAAAGCTTTCTCATGATTCATCATCAGCATGTTGATGTGACTGTTCTTTCGTTCCTCAATCTCATGAATCTCTGTTTTGCGTCTTAGTTGTTCCTCCTGCCGTAGTTTCTGCATCCTTTTCTTATATTTGGACTCAATTTCTGTGACAATATTTTAACTTCCATGTTAAATCATTAAAGCAAATTGTTACTGCCTAAAACTCTTTACTTCCCTTCCCCTTTTATTTTATGGCACATTATCCTGTGTTACAGTATTTAACTAAGATTATTTATTTCAAAATGTGAAAGTGAAAAAAAAAAAAAAAATCTAGGCATTGCATTACATTAATAACAAAAAATAAATATAAGTACTTTATACTTTGAATAACCTAGAGAACACATCATTAGTTGACCTGTGTGCACTTGAGATGACTATTTTCATAAACCCCATTTAATGCTTAATTGGGAAATGCTACAGCATGAATAGCATTGTCCTGGGGCCCGTTTCAATAAGGAGGTTCAACCAACTATGAGTTATAACTTGAACTCTGAGTTGACTTACCCTGAGATGGGAAACTCTTTGTTTTTGGTTTAAAAACAGCTGAGTTAGTTCATTCAACTCTGAGTATGCTGACTCTGAGTTAAGCGCGTGCACCACGACTATAAAAATCATGGGACAGAGGTAAGTTGGCTGTATATGGGTCAAAGACGAAAAGGGTGTTTCAAGCATAAAATAATAATAATAATAATAAATAAATAAATAAAAGTATAATGCAGCTTTAAATTTAGTTTTTTTCCCCATACATTAGAATGTATCCTGTTTAACTTTATATTTTTGCATGTTTGACAGAAGACGCACACTAAAATGTCATTCAGTGTAACAATATTTATATACCAAAAAATCTTGTTAGGCATATTTAAAATATGAATCATTTGATGACATATTATAAGAGTCTATTTAAGCATCATAGTGCAGCCCTCAAATTTAAATTATCTTTCATTTTTAAATCTTTATACTTTGCTAATGTCCTTCAAACCACTAGGCTTTTTACAAAGATTTTGTAAGGAAGTGAGTCATTTAAAATATAAAAAAATATTAGTATGATCACATAGGCTATTTTTGTATTTTAATAAGAACAGGTCAGAATTTAATTTTTATATTCTAAAATCCATTTAATTAAACATTGTTTAATTTTTACACAAATATATCTGTTACGCTAAATGACCATGGTTTGTTACTCTGAATGACAATTTGCCAAAAAGATTATATATATATATATATATATATATATATATATATATATATATTATTATTATTTTTTTTTTTTTTATTTTTTTTTTTTATTAATATTTTCTGTTTGCAAACACAAATAACATTATCAGGATGAATATTTGGGGTGGAGAATCCCCTCAGTGACCTCTCTTGAACAACTCTTGTGAAAAACTCTTGAAGTGAGGGGGGACTCCCTGTCTCTGCCCAGAAATATTATTCCAGCAATTTCAATCCTGATAACTTTCTATTTTCCTGGCTAAATGCACATTCACACCAAGTACGATAATGATAATGATGACAAAGATAAAGTTAAAAAAATAATTCTATATAAAATAATAGCAGATTCCACAGCACAACTAAGGATAACTGCACAGAGAAACAATACTGTTGGAATCTGAGATTATTATATTTTTTTTTCAGGTGATAAATGATAAAAGCAGAATCCATTCCAAAAGCCAATCAGAATCCATTCAACTTTAAACGGGACCTATTATGCTCTTTTTTTACAAGATGTAAAATATGTCTCTGATGTCCCCAGAGTGTGTATGTGAAGTTTTAGCTCAAAATACCCGACAGATCATTTTTTATAGCTTGTTAAAATTGCCACTTTTAGGGTATGAGACCAAACGCTCTGATATTGAGTGTGTTGCTTTAAATGCAAATGAGCTGGTGCTCCCGGAGAAGAGGGTAGAGCTTCAAGAGCTGGAGCTCCGGCATTAGTAGTGCTAGCCTTTGCAAATAAACATTCCACGATTAGTTCAAGCCTGTTATCTTTACAGAAAACTACTCGGATTCAAAGTCAGTACATTGAAATTAACTAAAATAGTGTGCTTTAAAGAAAGAGAGTAAAACAGTCAAGCATGCAGTTTTCAAAATGAGTTAAGGCAAGTTAAATATCTGTGCTAAACTTATAGTTAGCTTCTAACTCAAACACTGGTGAGTGAAATCTAACAATTTATTAGCCAATGGCTAACGATAGACATTATTTGGTCGTTTAGCATGGAAACTTAGTTGCATATTTAAGTGATTTACTTGTATTGTAGAGGATTGATACAATGCTCAAATTAGTTCTATGCAACAAGTTGTTGTAAAATTCTAGCCGATTCAAATCAATAAAGACAGAGACTTTACCTCGTACTTGTCTGGCAAAATCATTTCTCAGAACAGTCATTTCCTCATCATGTTTCTGTTGAAAGACAATTTAGTTTATTTTCATTTGAGATCTAAAGCAAAGTGCAACTGTCATTGTAATTGTACTCATTATAGCCAGGGTGCAAATTATGAGGGGGGGGGGGGGGGCAGTGCACTTGTAATATAAAGTTTATTTATATAACATAATGATCTTTTCAGGCACCATAAGCCTAAATATAGAAAATGTTAAGATGGGTATGTCTACTGCACAAGTTATTGACCTAACACAAAATATTTTTTCATTATGTCCGTAAATATGCAGGGAAAGCGGACATATTTGAGATTCAGGTATACAATAAATATTACAATACAGGCCTCTGTTCCCAAACTGCCCTATATCATATTAAAAATCTAAGTTTATCATGCAATATTTACAACATGATTTACAAAAATCTGTTAATGTTTGTCCCTTCCTCCCACACTGTGTAACTTGCATCCTGATTACATCGTATTATAATCATACTCGTACCAGATGAAGGTTCTTGATCACATTCTCATTGGACAGCTCCTGCTCTTTCACATCTACTTTCAAGCAGCACATGTCCTTCCGCCGCTGATCCTCAAGGTCAGCATGCTCCTTCTGCAGCAGTTTAGTACTGACAACACTTTCAGCCTTTAGCTCAGAGAGCATGTTCTGCTGTTCATACAATAAGTGCTTCACCTTCTGCTTATAAACCTGAACAAAAACAGATTAATATCACACAAAGTGATATGTTCATTATGAGCCAAAACATAATTAATTAATTCTGAATATATATATATATATATATATATATATATATATATATATATATATATATATATATATATATATATATATATATATATATAGTGCCCTCCACTAATATTGGCACCCTTGATAAATATGAGCAAAGGCGGCTGTGAAAATAAATCTGCATTGTTTATCCTTTTTATCTTTCATTCCAAAAATTCACAAAATTCCAACCTATCATCGAAGTAAAACAATTGAAAATGGGGGGAAATCTCATTGTGTAAGAAATACTTTCTCTAGTTCATGTTGGCCACAATTATTGGCACCCAATTATTGCAATGTCCTTTTCCCAGAGTAACAGCTCTGAGTTTACTCCTATAATGCCTGAAGAGTTTGGAGAACACCTGACAAGAGATCAGAGACCATTTCTTCATCCAGAATCTCTCCAGATCCTTCAGATTCACAGCTCCATATTAGTACTTCTTCTCTTCAGTTCACCTCACTCATTTTCTATAGGGTTCAGGTCAGAGGACGGGAATGGCCGTAGCAGAAGCTTGGTTTTGTGCTCAGTGACCCATTTTTGTGTTGTTTTAGAGGTTTGTGTTTGGATTATTGTCCGGTTGGAAGATCCAAACATGGCCCATTATAAGATTTCTAACAGGGTCAGTCACTTATTGATTTTTTATATGTTGGTATTTAATAGAATCCATGATGCCATGTGTCTAAACAAGATGTTCAGGACCTCCAGCAGAAAAATAGGCCCACAACATCAAAAATACAGCAGTATATTTCATTGTACACATGGGGTACTTTTTTTATCCCTGTGTGCACCAAACCCATCTTGAGTGTTTGCTGCTAAAAAGCTCATTTTTTAGTTTCATCTGACCATAGAAGCCAGTCTCATTTGAAGTTACAGTCATGTCTGATAACTGAATATGCTGGAGTTTGTTTTTGGATGAGCTAGGAGAATTTTTCTTGAAACCCTCCCAAACAACATGTGGTGATGTAGGGACTGTTTGACAATTTTTTTCTAATGTTTTCTGACCCCGAGATTCAACTATATTCTGCAATTCTCCAGCTGTGATCCTTGGAGAGTCTTTAGCCACTCAAACTCTCCTCCTCACCGTGCATTAGGACACTCCACTAATATGTATATATATGTATATACAGGGCTTGACATTAAGCATTCTCGTGTGGTTGGTAAATTTGTCATTTACTTGTCCGTGTATAAAAATGACTTGACCGGAGATAATTTTCTTTTTTTTTTAAATTGAGTTATAAATATAAATATTTATTGTAGTTATACAAAACACTTTTAATTTATTTAGTTAGATTTTTCTTTTTAAATAAAATAATGAAAAAAAAACAATAAAGATGTGATAATACTATTATATTTTAAAATAAAAAGGTAGTATTAATTACAAATACAATTATTTTATATTAAACTTAAAAATAAAATGCTAATATTTACTTCTTTTTATATATGAATTTTCAAACTTAAATTTAATTTTTTTTAGTTTAATCAGTCAATTAGTATAATAAGACATTTGGGCTGTTACCAAACAAATGAAATCAGTATCAACAAAATTCATCTTTGCAATGCAGAGGAAACACAGAAACTGCATCTGAAGTGGAATAGATATATTTACCCTCTGTTTAATGCAGCTCTGAGGGACATGGAATGCTTTAATCTGCAGTTACAAATGAATAAATAATGTTTTAATTCATAAAACGTTGAATACTGATATTTGAAATTATTTAAAAAAAATTAAAAAAATACTATAAATGTGAAATTAAAACCACCAGTAGGTGGCATTAAGTTTCTGTTAATAAGTGAGTCATTGCTATTGAACCGAATCATTTAAACGGTTGATTCATTCAGGCACGAAACGCCGTCATGTTGCTCAGAGACGCAGAATTATTTCTGTTGGTGAAATAGAGCAAAAACAGGAAATATGGTGTCTAAAACTTCTCTTAATGTTAACTTCTTGTTTATTGAACTGTTATAAAATCACATTTGTAATCATGTTTTTTTGAGCAAAAACAAAACGGCGCTCGATCTTCGTGTGATATTGTTTAACTATATGAAATTATATAAATACATTTTATGCCCATTTTCTTGAATTTTCTGATCATTCTTCATGCATTTTAAAACTGAATCATGCAGTGAAAGAACGCACTCACACGTGAGCTAGTCAGTGTTTCCCACACATAGACTTTACCTGGGCGGGCCTTTTTTTTTTTTTTTTATCCACCCGAGATAATGAAACCATCCGCGATCGATTAACTAGAGGAAAATCTCCCTTCACCCGATGCGTTTCGTACTGCTCGTTCTGTGTGCTCAGGAAATGTCAACACTCCCACAGACAAGCTCTCTCTCTTTACTTGTGGCGGGCCGCAACAATATCCACCGCCCGCTGCCATCAGCTCCTGCATCTCACACACAAGAGCGCGACTTTAGCACAATATTTAGCAACTTTCAGACCCTTTTGGCGGCTTTTTTCCCACAACAGGTACATACTGACAAACCTAGCGACTTTTTTGGATAAACCTGGATAAAAGGCTATCGTTCAGTTGAAAAATGTCTCCAGTACTGCCCCGCGAGCGCGAGGACTCTCCCGGCGCAGTGTCGCCTCTCTCTGCGTCTATTCTGTGCAGTGAGCGAGCGGCAGAGAAACAGCGCATTCAGTTGGCCGTAAAGCAGTAAAATCGTCAGTAAATCATTTACAAAACAGCGTTTCCAAGCACCTGTCGCTTACTGACTGTTTGGACTTTTAAATATGAACATAATTCGTCTGTTAATATGTGCATAGTTTGTTACTCAGACGCAGGCAGTGCGCTGAATGAGACAAAACCGTAATACAGCCAAAACCACCGCATATAGTCGCTTTTTAGTGTAAATTAGATGTATATTGATGTTATCAGACAATGTCGCGATTATAAATCAGGATTATGATTTATAATCATACACAAGAGTATAGTGAGAGTGATTCCTGGTTAACATGTAAAATTAATGGTTCCTGTTTACTATTTATACTTGTTTTATGACAACAGAAAATATAATGTGAACAGCTTTATTGGGCATTCAGTTGTATTAATTACAGTATGTAACATTTAGAACAGATTTTAAGTGCCAAAACTCGTCTGAACGCAAACTTGATGCAATGACATCATGAATATGCAAATTAATATGTGATGTCACCTGCCGCCACAAGTCCCACAAAATCCTGTGGGAAACACTGAGCTAGTCTAACCTAACCTAGACGACTTTACACAATGTATGCGTGCACTAGGTGTGTTTTGTTTGATTCTTGCAATATACTCATTAAAACAACAATTACGAAATTACAGCAAACGATATATATCGCACATCCCTATAACAAAGGCTATATCATAAATAAAGACAGTTAGTATTTTTTTTGGTATTGACTTTTTCAAGTTACTTGTCCGATTGGGCAAGTAAATTTCTCTTTCACTTGCCCGTCCAAAACATTCACTTGTCCCGGACAAGCGTTAATGTCGAGCACTGATATATATATATATATATACAGTGTGTGTCTATCTATCTATCTATCTATCTATCTATCTATCTATCTCTATATATATATATATCTCTATATATATCTCTATATATATATATATATATATATATATATATATATATATCTCTATATATATATATATATATATATATAGAGAGAGAGAGAGAGAGAGAGAGAGAGAGAGAGATAGAGAGATAGATAGATAGATAGATAGATAGATAGATAGATAGATAGATAGACACACACTGTATATGTATATTAGAATTAATTAATTACCATAATTAATTATGAAATGCCTAATTAATTATGAAATGTGAAATGTCACTGTGTATGTATGTATGTATATATATATACTGACCAAAATTATAAACGCAACACTTTTGTTTTTGCCCCCATTTTTCATGAGCTGAACTCAAACATCTAAGACTTTTTCTATGTACACAAGGCCTATTTCTCTCAAATATTGTTCACAAATCTGTCTAAATCTGTGTAAGTGAGCACTTCTCCTTTGCAGAGATAATCCATCCACCTCACAGGTGTGGCATATCAAGATGCTGATTAGACAGCATGATTATTGCACAGGTGTGCCTTAGGCTGGCCACAATAAAAGGCCACTCTAAAATGTGCAGTTTTACTGTATTGGGGGGGTCCGGGGAGGTCCGAAAACCAGTCAGTATCTGGTGTGACCACCATTTGCCTCACGCAGTGCAACACATCTCCTTTGCATAGAGTTGATCAGGTTGTTGATTGTGGCCTGTGGAATGTTGGTCCACTCCTCTTCAATGGCTGTGCGAAGTTGCTGGAAATTGGCAGGAACTGGAACACGCTGTCGTATACGCCGATCCAGAGCATCCCAAATCACTGAACTTGGTTGTATTTATCTCTAAAAGTAAAGATACTAGTGTTCTCCTCTCGATGATCTGCACAAGTAAAATCGTGTGGAAATAGCAAACAGTGCTATATGTTAATGGTTCCCAAATTGCAACAATTCATTGCCTGTGCGTGTGTGTATGTATGTATTTTGTTTTGTGTTGTTAGCTTAGTTCATGTATTTTAGTAAGATAGTAAATAAACTCTTTTTTGATTTATAAAGAAGTGTTCTGTCTTCTGTTGTGTAATATTCAGATCAAACTTTGCCCAGATTGCGTTACCTATGCTCATAACTGTCATAAAGTTACTTAAAGTTACTTCTTCTTTGGCACTCAACGGAGGCGGTCGCATTTTTTTCCTCCCCGTCCTCTCCCTTATTTTCCCTGCTTGCTCTCTCGTCTCGTCTCGTCTATCTGTATCTATTGAGAGACTCTCTCTGCAATGCTCACCAAACTGAAAATTATGGATTTGATCAACTGGTCTCTCTACGCAATTGACACCATCGAAGATATCTACCTATTCGGAACCATGATAACAGGTCTTCTGCTGATTGGATTAGGCTTTGCCCTGGGTTATCGAAGAATTCAGAAAACGGGAACAGCTGTCCAAAGCCTCACAAGGCTGCCCGTCATGTTTGAAGCAGTGGGAAGAGCGGTCAGCATTGAGACTGAGACTATTAACCGCAAATATGGATTCTATCATGAAGAAGCTCACGGCTTTGCAAAGGAAATTTGATCATGGAGATCAGAATTGGACAAAGAGAGCCGTGAAATTGGAATGCGGTTACTCGCCCTAAGACTAAACAACCACAATCTTATCTTTTCCGGCTCCCCTCTACCAGCTCTGGCCTTGGCCAAGGCCAGCTGTTGGACAATCAACCTTGAGAAGAGCACTGCAGGGAGACGCTCTTGCATTCCTCCCCGATTCTTCAGACAGCTGCTGATTACACATACACACACATACTGATTACAAACTATTACAAAACACACACACACATATGCATTCACTTCCCCAAATCCCGATCCCACGCCTCCGTAGCTTTGAACCGCCAGCCTGACGAGCGGGTCTGGGACCAGCGCTAAACTTGGCTGCAGGACCTGGATGGCTGCTTGCCAGAGCTGGATTACCTACCCTGTTGCAAAGTCGTGTGTCTATGTTGTGATTATGTGCTTTTTGTTGCTGAGGTGTTTTTTTCCTGTTTTTTTCTCCTCTCTCACCTTATGTATGCTGTATTTTTCTTCAATTCCCTGTCTTCCTGTCCTGTCTACCCCCTTGTCATATTGTATGTATGTATGTATGGACAGGTTGATGGCTAATTTCGCTGGTACTTGTGACTAGTGACAATAAAGGGCTACTACTACTACTACTACTACTACTAAATAATTCTGTATTATTATATCGTGGCCACGAAAATAAACAGAATTTCTCAGATATACTGAAACTTAATGACTCGCTGGACGATTGTTAAATAAGGTATAAGTTGGACGTTTTGATTAATATCAATTGATCATATCAATATCAAATCTTAAGATTCCCTAAAGCTGAAATTCTAAATAAAAGCTTAAACCAAGGAGCTAAACCCTTTACAGAAATGGTGGAGGATGCGGGCAAATTTGATGTGAAATTTCATAACCAGAAAACATATTGTTGTATTTTTAACCGGAAGAAATAGTGTAGATACAGAAAGACAGAGTTTGCTTGTGTGTTTGTGGTACTGTATACTTGTGGCAATGTGTTTTGAATGAATGAAATAACAACTTTAGTTGTGTAGGAGAAATAGACTGCATCAAATAAATTGTCTTGTAAGACAAAACGTCGCTCTAAAAGCGCAAAAGAGACAAATGAGCGAATTTCCTCATTTCTCTCTTCTATAAGGCCTTCATAGCGTGATCTGGTTGGTGCGTTTTCCACTTCCGGACTCACCTATGCTATTAAACCTCCCGGTTTGAGAATATCAGATTAGCTACCTGTTTACTTCTCTGCCACTTTGTGTCACTAAAACAGTGAATTTAAGACGCGGCGCTCGGAAGGAGTGGCCAAAACGCGTTCTGGGGAGAATATTTATTGATCTTGATCAAAAATAAATTGTGTGATGATAAATCCACTGTGTTTTGTCTGTGAAGTTAGACAGAAGTAATGTACTAAGGCCCGCCGCGGCCAAAAGTGTTGATAATTAATCTGTGGATTAATTTATCTAGCTCTAAACGAGTGAGATTGGTAACGCTATACGAAAGAAATAATCTAAATAGCTGCTTTTTGATGGTAGTGTGAAAGGCATTGATGTTTCACTGATTACTCGGATCTGTCTGTCCGAAATGACAGGTTCCCTGATGTCACCATAGTGACGCGTAACCCAGGAAGTGCGCAGGCTCCGTCCCCGCGCCATTTTGAGGCTGTTGTAAACAACAGCATAGCAAGCTTAGCTAACTGAAGCCAATGAGTAGCATTGGAGCTTAGGCAAAGCTAGTAGCATTGAAGGCTAGCGATTAACACGTAGCATTTTGTAGCCTGTGAGGTCAGATGCGGTGTATGTTTGCAGTGTGTTTTTGAAGTGTTGATACGGTTTAACCCTTCACAGCAGAACTTTAACTCACACTAAACTGTTTACATAATTTCCTTCTCTCTTTTGCATTTACTCATTCTCTCTTTGGCATTCACTCATTCTACCTCTAACTTCTCATGTGAAAGGACTTTAACAATACAAATTTAAATAAACCATTGATGTGCAAGGCAGCTGAGTTCCATAGGAAGTGAGATCAGCGATTTCACAGGTGGTTTTAATAAGCATTTGTGTTTAGGTTGTTTTGTTTTATATTTAGCGGGTATTAGTTTCATAACTATTGGGGTTTATTATAAATTAACGCTGGGTCTTAGCCTCATTGCTTTGATAGGAAGATAAATAATTTGATTATAATTGCGCTTATGATTTTAAGAATCTCATCGGATGAATTGCTATGAAATATTTGAAATTGATACTTTAATTCCATAACTAATCCCAGATGTGAAATTAAATACATTTCATTAAAATAATTTCAGTTTCTGATTCCACATAGACTGATTGAGATAATTATGAGTGCTCTGATAATTTAACAATAACATTAAGATCTTAATTATTAACTGTCAAAGTGTTGATCGTCTGGCCCAGGATTTTTTTTAAATTTCCTTTATAATTGAGACGGTATGGATTAATTTGTTCTAATGATTTGAATAACACAAGGAATTAGTAATTGGTCAGGCTTAGGTATACGAAATTAGGGATGTAGAATTTGTAATTTAATTTCATAATTAATTACGAATTTGAAAATTCTAATTCAATTTAATAATTAATTACAGTTCCTGTTTCCATATGGCAACACTATTGGCTGATCAATGAAATGTAATCGCTTGTAATCTTAATGAAAAACATCATTAAGATTTTAATCCATGACTGCCAATAATGCTCTGAAATTTTAATTTAATCTGCAACTCATTAGAGCTTGTATTACCCTGCTTCAATACTTACGGATTATTATAATCACAGGTGTTCTCCTAATGTCAATGACAAACATCGTTAAGTTAGATCTTTAACTATCAATCATTGCTCTGAAATTTTAATTCCAGCATTGGCTAATAAGGGTCTGAGCGTCCCTACCTCAAGGATACCTTATAGATTAATTTAATCCTAATTAAGCCTATCAAATTTAAATGATAATATCATAAAATTTTAATTAGAAACTACCATTTCTAATTTGAAATTCTAATTTCAGTTGCAATTGAGTTTTGGTTCCAACCTGTTTGGTTTCTCTCCGTCCTTTATTTAATTAACTCAGCTAAAAAAAAAAGTTTTTTTATAGGTTTTTCCCTTTTCTTAGGCCTGATAAGAGATAGGGCTCCCCCTAGTGCTTGGTTAGTGAAGTGAAATTGCCTCCAGTGTGAGTTACAGCAAGCGGAGTCACCCGTTCCGACTGTACCTGGTACAGGCTGGAGGAGAAACCCGAATACTTCCGTCCTAGTGTTGCAAAGTGACGGCCCGCAGCAGGCTAGCAATCAGGTATCGGAGGAGGAGTCAACGGCTGTCTGGGCGAAGGTGCGGATATACCACCCCGGCTAAACTATTGACGAAGTACGTCGAACTTCGGGTTCGCGCTGACGGGTAGATACCGGGAGCTAGCCCCGCCCCTCTTCAGGCCAGCAGTCGTTTGACATACCTCACCTGAGTCCCAGCCCAGTTGTGCCAAAATCCACAGCTGTCTGAGAGGCTCACGGCAGTACGGTGGGGGCGGAGTGTTCGGCAAGACCCTTAAAGGAGCTCACCTGGTGCTCTCGGGTGGTGGGCCTTGCTGCTGAACGCCACTAGAGCAATTTACATTCCTCACGGAGCCTCGAGTATAAGAACTTTCTAATTAGGAAAACCCTTCTAAGTAGCAAACCTCCAAAAGGAAAAATTTGAGGTTTTCTTATATATATATATACTGTATATATATATATATATATATATATATATATATATATATATATATATATATATATATATATATATTCCCATTTACAATCCTCTGACTAGAAGCAATCTTCTTCTTTTCTTTACCTGTTCTCAAGCTGTGCTACCTGTATGTGTGTGTGTGCTCAATTTCCCCCCCCCCACAGAGGCTACAAATTATAGCACGCCCCCAGAGGATCACAGTCACAGAGAACCACACCCACCTGTTTTACACAGTCAACACTAGTACACATTCTACATTGCATATCTACACCCCTTGTTTGTTGATTTGTTCTTTTTTTGTTTGTTTGTTTTGTTTTTCTTTTCAAGGTCTGTGTCAGTCGCGGTTCGAGATCTCCCTCACCACGCCCAAACATGTCTCACACAACAGAACATGTCGGTCACTGGGAGGATTTGGAAACATGGCTAAGCATTGCAACAGACAGCCTCCTCCCTAAGGCTGCGGAAACACTAAAACATCAGACACAAGACCAGCTGGACGACAACATAACAAGCCTCATGGCACAAGACCCAAGTCACAGCTACAATCACAAAGAATTAGCCAAGATCACCGGCTCCTTAAGCCACACACTCATCGCCACCCTCAAGTTGAGCGACAAGCACGCTGCACAACGCCAGCAGGAGCTGACACGCGCACAACGACGCATAGAGCAGCTGGAACTTGAAGCTCAGGAACGACGGGAAGGGTCGGAAGGGTCAGATGAGGCGGAACAAGGCGCTGAGGAGGAGATCAACAGGCTAAAAGAAACCCTAGCAGCTACTAGCCAAGAATTGGAACAAGTCAAGGCAGACTACGTTGATCGGTCCAAAAAGCTACAGTATGCGGAACAGCTTCTGGAGAAAGCAAAGGCCGACTTCAGAGATAAAAATGGCAGAATCAAAGCCCTTGAAGCTCACCTGGATGAGTCATATGAGTTTAGTCGTCTAACATGAGGTTAGTCGTCTAACACGACAGCTTGACTACGTCAAAGAGGAATCTGACAGTTTCCAAGAGGAACTCAAGCACGCTTACGAACTGCGCCGTGAGCCATCAAGGACACGATGGAGGGGGTGGTGTTGAAACATTCACCAACTCACTCTGGAGAACTTTACCTCACTTTACCTCAGCCAAAAGAATCTGCTGCAGCCAGTCACAGATCATCGCACGGCTTGGACCTAAAAGACCTCGACAAGCTCGCCAGGAACATTGGCAAATTCACCCCGAGTGTGTCAAATAGCCCAAATGTCCAAGCGTATCTCCAAGATATCGATTTCCATCTGGAAATGCATCCTAACGTTACGGACAAAGATAGACTATATTTACTTCGAACGACATCCAGTTCTGAAGTTCGCAGCTTCCTGGACAGGCAGCCTGCTCACACAAAGACTGATTACCAACTGCTCCGAGAAGCCCTCATTAAAGAGTTCTCCGACCAGGAGTCCGAACAAGGCCTCGTGGCTGCCCTGGAGATGAGACAAGGACGTCACGAACCTCCTCAAGCCTACTACAGCCGACTCAGACGAGCATACTTTGGAACTCGCAACGAACCTGACATGGAGGATGAACTGAACTTTAAAACTCTCTTCCTACGAAACCTTCATCCCGGCGTAAGCCACCATCTTGGCGTTCTCACATGTCCATGGACAACGAATGCTCAGCAGTTGCGAGACTTGGCGCAGAAAGCCTACGGCAAACAAAAGATGGCCTCAGAAAAAAAGTGCCAAAACCCCAGCTGTTCATGACTTCAACACTCAAAGTCAAGGGCTGGCGCTAGAGGGCGCCCAACGCCAAGACAATGCCAAGCCACCACCCAGGGAGTGGAATGCACCCTCGTCCAACAAAGAATGAGACTCCCACGCTGGTACCCGATCTAAACCGAGGTATGAATGCCGGGATGGACCGCATGGACGTCAACGCTCACCTGGACGGCACTGGGAAAAGATATGGGACCAGTCAAGGCCTCACGAAAGTCATTGGGAGAGATTGTGGAACCAGCCAAGCTCATTTGGAAACTCAAGAGGGAAAAACTCATGGGAATCCAACGGAAACTCCAAGGGAAAACGACAAACTCACCCTGGAGCAACCAGCCCAAGGAATCGACAAAAGAATTCGCAAAGATTCCAAGCTGACCGAGCTCAAACTGAACCCACACAGGAACAAAAGACACCACCGTGATTCGACTCACAAGAACTGATGAAAATGATGATGAAATAATTCTTCCAACGGAAGGAGGAAGATCGGAAATGGGAAAAGAAAGAGAAACCAGATTCAGCCTGACTAGCGTCCGGACGAGATGGCAGCGACCAGTTGACACAACCAGCCACAGAGAACAGCACTCCTTTACCTCACTCTCAGAGAACCATAATCACACTAACTTCAGATGGACACGAAACCCCACCTGAAAACCCAGCAACAGAGTTAGACACTAACTCAACACCTAATGCTCCGAATTACAGCAGCGTCCAACAAACACCTGCTGACGAAACCCCTCAAGTTCCTGAAAGTGCTGTCTTGGTTGTCTGCCACTCCTCCGAAGAACGCCACATCAGCCCTGATATCCTAACTGTTTCCTCCCAAACTCCAGTCCCTCAACTCCTTGGCAATCTCATTGAGAAAGGTATAGCCAAAAAATTCTACCTCTCCATCATCATCGAACGACACATCAGAGTCGAAGCCCTCCTCGATACGGGAGGCGACATTACTCTAATGTCTACCGAACTCCTGGAGGAAGTCCAAGAAAGAACAAAGAGGACTAACAGAACCCTCAGACTCCAAAGGTGTGAACTAAACCTTCAAGCATACTCCCACACGGGCCTACAACTAAAACATGTGGCCCCAATTCACCTAACAGTGGGATCGATGGACCTCATCCATCCTGTATACGTTTCACCACTTAAAACGTATCCACTTCTCATTGGGAAAGATCTGCTTAATCGCTTCGAACCTCTAATAGACTTCAAGCACCTGAAGATGTGGACACAAGTCCATGAACCTCTGCCTTACCAGGCATTAGACTCCAACGAGCCGCAGTGTCAAGTCACTGACACCGCCCCTAATTCACTGATCGACGATGCAGTAGCAAAGCCAGGATCTGGACCAAGCACAAACAGCAAGGACAAGGACCCTCTCCTCTGCTCACTGCAGGAGCCTGAATCAAATGCAGGCCCCCTTCGAATCATGACTGCAATAGATGTCCAAGGCACATCAGTGTCCGACATGGCACTAGCCCTGTGGGCAGAGAACTCAGCCATCAGCCTGAAGCTATTCAAAACATTGAAGCAAAGACATCAGTGTCTACCACATGTCACTAAGCACAGCCGCTTCCCTCTCAGTCCCTGGTCGACAACCATGGCCACCTCCAAGATCATCTGCGCTCTGGACATACGATGGAACAACAGACAGCTGACTCACTACTTCCTCGTTGTCCCAGACCTGCCGCATCACATCTACATTGGAGCAGATATCCTGGTCCGGCTCAATGCTTGCATTGATCATATGGGCTCCCCTGTCACACCAACTGACAGCGTCAGTCAACCTCAAGAACCTCCAATCCGGTCAAACCATGCCAGACGCATGCGCTATGATCACAGAGCAAGAAGCCACAATACCTGCCTACAGCAAGAGTGTCAGCGTCTGCCTCAACATGCGACCTGGCCAAGCTCTCAACAGTAAGCTAGGCTTCTTCCAACCTTCCAGGACCTTCCTAAAACACGGACTGACTCTGGAAGCCACACCTCTCATGGAAGTGTCATCTCGTGCTGTGTATGTGTTGTTCAACAACTGTACGGCCCAAGACATCCACGTTCCCAAAGCCAATCACCTGGGATGGCTCATCAGCCAGGCGTTCCACGACTTTGAACTGATGGTACCTGTCATAGGCCCTATACCAACACAGCTAATGTCAGACAAATACGACGACACCGTAACGTTCAAAAAACCCCATGAAATCATTGCCATCACGTCCATTCTGCCGGTGTCCAGAGAAAGCGTCTACCGGTCAGAACTAACAGATGACACTCATCTCACTGTCTATGCTGTCTCAACACAGCCTGTGACAGAATCACCTACACAGGTGA
This sequence comes from Aspiorhynchus laticeps, assembly GCA_023376895.1. Lineage (NCBI taxonomy): Eukaryota > Metazoa > Chordata > Actinopteri > Cypriniformes > Cyprinidae > Aspiorhynchus > Aspiorhynchus laticeps. The sequence goes on from CM041798.1 coordinate 33,996,129, forward strand.
CCATCGGGGCCCAAAGCCCCTCAAATGACCTCACTGCAGAAGAACCCTACGCCGGGTTCACGCACAAGTTCAACAGATCCTGAGTGAGTCGGATGCCCTCCACAGTGAAGCGGATCGCCAAGAACTCAAAGAGGTTCTGCACAAGTACAAGAACTCTTTCGCAAAGTATTCCCTGGATTGTGGACTGACCAACATCCACACGGTGCGCATCCCGACAAACCCAAATGCGCCACCCACATTTGTGCAACAGTACAAGATTCCAATAGCGTCATACGAGCCAGTGCAAGAGATTGTTGACTCCATGCTGGAATAGGGTTGTAACGGTATGAGATTTTCACGGTATGATAATCGTCTCAGAAAATATCACTGTTTCACGGTATCACGGTATACGGTATTAAACAATCAAAACAGGGTTTTTTTTTGTTTGAACAAATGTTTGGAAGCATGTGTTTATTCAAATTCCATTAATCAAAAACAATCAAGTACATTTCATCATTGATTATATATTAGTTTAACAACTTATATTCATCATTAATAATTCATAACAATTCATAAATTCTGGTTTGACTTAATTTTTTTGGATTCTGTACTTTTATGATATAATACAAATATAATATCAAAAATGGTGGTAATGAAATTAATGCATAACGCTTAAACAATTTAATTAAGGTTTTAAAATGTAATCAAATGAAAATAACTTTTATCCTTTTATGTTTTCATAAAGGACAGCACAACAGAGATTTACTAAATAAAAATAAGGAGAAAATTATATTCCTTGAATGTTTCTATAAATTATTATTCTTATTTTAAAAGTAGGCTACATTATAATACAGTCGTAATTTCTGTCAATTTCTTCGACGGGTTGTAGTGAAGAGCTTTGAGTGTCAGTGTATTTGACAGTGGTTTTCTCAAATAAAATGATGAAAGGATTATTAATTGTTCTCTCAGTGTCAGTGTCCATGTCCTCAGATAGTGAGACAGCAGGCGCTGTTATGAGCGGCGCCAGCGCGCATACTTGAGTATGTAGTACACATACAACGCCGCTCATTCATTCACAGAGAGACACGCAAAACAAACAGATTATATTTTTATATAGCATTGTTTTTGCTCTTTAATAATCACAGACACTAGACCATGTCGTGATTTGACCGCTCTGTTTTTGATTTATTCATCAATACATAAAATCGCGCATTTTATGTGACATCTGCATTGTAAATTCATTGTCATGACTGGATTCTGGGATTCACTCCGCATCACGGAAATTAGGGCTGGGCAATATCGAGTTCATTATCGAAGGCGATTCATCTTTGATAATGAACTCAATATTGCGTAGCTTGTCAGTGATCTACGGCTCTGTGTGTTAACTGCCGCTCTATTTGAAAACAGGTGATGGAGATTTAGCGCTAATCAAGGAAACGGCTTTACTGAGGAGATGTGCATGATCATATCGTTCGATATATGGCCCAGACCTAACGGAAATCATAAGGCTTTAACCTCAAGTTATAAATGGGACATAACTGTATCTGCACGGAGGGATGGTGTTCTAAAATATAGGTAATGTTCGATGTGTTTCCCCTTTTTGCAGCCGCTTTGCGACCACAGTTTTTGCGAACTGTCTATCCTCGAGGACAAATAAGCATTCGTCTTTTCTATATTCAAAGTAACGTTATTCCTATACTGCCAATTTTAATTTAGATTTGGGATCGAGATTAGAGAACTCATATCGACCTCTGTCTCTGATGTTGTCTCCGCTGTATGTGTGGGTGGAGCAAGAGAACAGTTAAGTGGAAAGTTGTTGCCTAGGCGTAGGTGATTCTGCGTCTTTTATTTTCTCCCAATACCGTAGATAAGCAAATGTACACGGTATGATAACCGTACATGTTTATATCGTGGTATATCGTCATACCGGTATATCGTTATAACCCTATGCTGGAAAAGGGGGTCATCCGGCCCTGTAACAGCACATACTCTGCCCCGATATGGCCAGTCCTAAAACCCAACGGCAAATGGCGGCCCACCATCGACTATCGCAAGTTGAATCAGCAAGTACCATTGTCACGATGGCCTATGACCCAGTTGGATCATGAAATTCCAAAAATCAAAGGCTTGACGATCCTTTCCACACTGGACGTCGCCTCCGGGTTCTGGACAATTCCTGTCCATCCCGATGACCAACACAAGCTGGCATTCACCTTTGGCAATCGACAGTGCACCTTCACACGGTGTCCCTTTGGCTATGCCAACTCACCAGCAGAATTCAACATCTTCCTGAACAAAGCATGCCCTGACGCCAGAGCCAGAGGCAACCTTGTCTATGTAGATGACGTTTTGATGAAGAGCTCAAATGTGGAAGACCACCTCAAAGAAATCAATCACGTCCTAAATCAGCTGACAACGGCAGGAGCCAAGATCGCCCTTCACAAAGGACAGTGGTGCAAAACCAAGGTGAACTATGTCGGATTGCTTGTCGGAAGAAACGGCATTGAGCCACAGTCTAACCGCACCCAAGCAATCCAAAACATAAAGACGCCGACTAACATCTCTGAGGGGACTAGAGGGGAGAGGCACAGGCACACCGAATGAGGTAAGGCAGCAAACGAGTGTCACATGTGTGAAGTAACTCCTCTCTACTAGAGGTTGACTCTAGCGGTGCAGCTGAGGAGAGAGTGTAAGTGTTGTGTTTCAACAAGGTCACTATATGTTTTACAGAAATTATGTTAGTGTGGTGTAGAGCGTATGATTGTCGGTCTGTGTCAGTGGGTTTGATCTTCCCCCTTTCCCGGTCGGCTGGAGCTCTGGTGCCTCTTTATCTGGTTTCGATGAACTCGTTGTGAGAACCGTTGTCAACCGATCGAAGTGACCCGCCAAATCATGACCGACATGCTACATGAAGCAAGTTCCTCGATTGATAACTTAGCCATGGGTAGGATTCCACACTACTTGATACCTCTTAGCCTTGTCCAAAACATCCTAACTTCGGCCACCGCGGGCCCTGCTAGTCTCATCCAAACCCATCTCACCTTTTCCCTGGGTAGCGCTATTCCCTTATACGTAGACCCGGAATCAGGCGACTTGGCCTTTCTCCTTAGTTTGCCCATTATCGACTCTAATAACATTTACCGGCTCAAAGACGTTGTGAATGTGGGATTTTGGCAAGGGAACACCTATGTTAAAATCCACACTCCTGAAGTCATTGCGTATCACGATAACAACGAGCAGTTGTACTTGGCCCCAAACCTAAGGATGTGTACGCACACGAATGACATTCACTTCCTTTGCCCGAGTAAACCCTTCGTCCGCAATAATACTGAGGGCATCTGCGGCCTAGAATCCATTAGACCTGACACTAGCTGCCCCGCAAGCGACACCACGTTTTCAAGTTGAGGTAACGCAAACCGAAATCATCGGAAACCGATGGCTGGTCAACACCCCAGCACGAACAGCTACCCTCATATACGATCAACACAACACAGCCACATGCATTATCCTGCCCAACCAAACTTTATGGATGACTGTCCTGAAGGACTAGATCCTCCATATTGACGAGTTAGCATTGTATCACTGTACCGACGACGAGTATCAGGCTGAAATCGAGATCTCACCCTTCTTCAAACAGCATTCCTTCGTCCTCGGTCCAGAATTGGAAGAAAGGATCAAGGAGGAAGGAATGCAACTTATTGACTTGATTCCTGTTGCTACAGCTTTAGAAGCTATCGCTCGCCTTCCGTCCGCTGGCGTGTCAATTATTTGGTCTTGGTCTGCCGCTGACACAGCGCTTTGCATCTCTACTATTGTAGGGTACGTTGTGACATTGACACTGGCCTTCCTCCTACACAAGCGAGTGAACGCCGCTCAAGAGTCGTTCAACAAATGTACATCAGGCGTCCCGCGCATTTTCCGACGTGATAAAACCGACCAAGAACCCGAACCTGAGAACTCAACCAACCTGCTTGAGATCACGCCTATACCGCCTCATCGAACCCCTGACAATTAAACCAATCGGAATGACTCAATTGCCAGTAATCCTAAAGAGTGCACCCCTACATCTTCTCAAGTTCCTAACCTGTTCTTTCCCAAATTACCCTGCACCAGGATTCAGTCAGTGATGGAGATGTTGTTTGTGTCTTGTGCCTGTTCTTCCTGCTTCTTGTTCCAGTGCCCGCCGACGTTCGCAATGGGAACTTCACCGAGCAAAGGGGGATGTGTAATGCCTTGGGGAAGTGAGAACTCACACACACCATAATGGCGAGCACATTCCTGAGTTCCGATTTCCTGCCGTAAAACCTGTTGGCAGAACATCTTGAATGTATTAAAACAGGACTTCACTGCTGGTCCTTATCAGAAACTATAATTCAACTGAAACAGGACAAAAGAACTCTCTATCTGGGAATGGTCCGGGATGACCGTTCTAACGCATAATTCAATGATGGTATCAACAAGAAAGACTGTTTTACGATAGACGTCCGAGCTAAGAAAGACCAGATCTCTACAAACGTGATATTCTCATGACCTGCACAGCTCTCTTTTCGAACTCCCATTCCTCCCCCTCACATTCCAAACTGAAACACCCCTCAGTTTCTGTTCTTGGACAGACAAAGAACACCCAAACTTTTATTGACTTTGACAAAGACTAAAACTGTTTATAAAGTATTTCAAAAGGACAAATAATAATTGTTGTTGCTATTTAAAGCAACATATACAATATATATATATAGGCAATATATATTAGGGTGGTATTTTTATTGTTGACATTTATAAGCTTGCTGTGTTAGTAGAACCGATGGTATTTTTGTAATCTTTTGAACGTATAATTTTCCCCTGTAGAGGAATCGCTAGACTTATAGTATCATATGCATGATGTGTTATTTTTAATCTTTAATTTGAACCCTTTTGTGTGTTTTAGCAGGAAAACTATTAACGTGTAGGAAATATGCCGAGTTTGGTTTCATATTAACGGTCATGATAAATGCAACAAGTTGGTGTAAATGAAAGTTGACTTTTCTGATCCTAATGTATGATTAAAACACTTCTAGGAATCTGCTAAGATATGTTCTTCAGTTGACGAAATAACTCAGCAAAGTATTTACATACGGGAAACTGAGCCGTTCGGGGCGGGGCTCTGCCCTACAAGGACAATCTAATTGGTGGAAGCCTCTAGGGGGTGGACAGAATGCCTCCGGTTAAAACCCTATGACAAAGGCTTTCTCTCTGGCTCTCTCTGCTTGCAAATCGCGCACTGCTTGAAAACGAGCTCCTAGCCTTTAACATCTAGGCCGAGTCTTGAACATTGAACCAACACTTGGTCAAATCCTGAAGAAACCCTTGAAAGTCTGAAGTTACGCGAAAGGAACTTCAACATCTGAAGCCGTAAAACCTCGAAACAGACTTCCTTCGAACGTCATCACAGCCCAGAGCAGCCCACCAACCATGAAGGGCATCCCCAGAGTGACATCACGTGACGAAGACGCGCGGGTTTCCCTCAAGCCAGGAAACGAAACACAGATCAGCGATCATCTCAACTTAAAGCAAATATCAAACAAAATCTCTATTTCGCTGGACTTGGTTGTATTTATCTCTAAAAGTAAAGATACTAGAGTTCTCCTCTCAATGATCTGCACAGGTAAAATCGTGTGGAAATAGCAAACAGTGCTATATGTTACGGTTCCCAAATTGCAACAATTCATTGCCTGTGCGTGTATGTATGTATTTTGTTTTGTGTTGTTAGCTTAGTTCATGTATTTTAGTAAGATAGTAAATAAACTCTTGTTTGATTTATAAAGAAGTGTTCTGTCTTCTGTTGTATAATATTCAGATCAAACTTTGCCCAGATTGCGTTACCTATGCTCATAACTGTCATAAAGTTACTTAAATAATTCTGTATTATTATATCGTGGCCACGAAAATAAACAGAATTTCTCAGATATACTGAAACTTAATGACTCGCTGGACGATTGTTAAATAAGCTATAAGTTGGATATTTTGATTAATATCAATTGATCATATCGATATCAAATCTTAAGATTCCCTAAAGCTGAAATTCAAAATAAAAGCTTAAACCAAGGAGCTAAATCCTTTACAGTGGTTACACGTGGTCTGCGGTAGATCTTTGAGTTCAGCTCATGAAAAATGGGGGCAAAAACAAAAGTGTTGCATTTATAATTTTGATCAGTGCATATATATGGATGTGTATCAAAACCTTTCATCAAAGTTGTCCTAAAAGCTAAAACCAAAATGTGTTCTTGTCTTAGGACAACTTTGATTAACTTTTTTGATCCACTTCAAATGTTGACTACTGTGTGTGTGTATATATATATATATATATATATATATATATATATATATATATACATACACACACACACACACAGGTGCTGGTCATATAATTAGAATATCATCAAAAAGTTGATTTATTTCACTAATTCCATTCAAAAAGTGAAACTTGTATAATGTATACATTCATTCCACACAGACTGATATATTTCAAGTGTTTATTTCTTTTAATTTTGATGACTATAACTGACAACTAATGAAAACCCCAAATTCAGTATCTCACAAAATTAGAATATTGTGAAAAGGTTCAATATTGAAGACACCTGGTGCCACAATCTAATCAGCTAATTAACTCAAAACACCTGCAAAGGCCTTTAAATGGTCTCTCAGTCTAGTTCTCAGTCTACACAATCATGGGGAAGACTGCTGACTTGACAGTTGTCCAAAAGACGACCATTGACACCTTGCACAAGGAGGGCAAGACACAAAAGGTCATTGCAAAAGAGGCTGGCTGTTCACAGAGCTCTGTGTCCAAGCACATTAATAGAGAGGCGAAGGGGAGGAAAAGATGTGGTAGAAAAAAGTGTACAAGCAATAGGGATAACCGCACCCTGGAGAGGATTGTGAAACAAAACCCATTCAAAAATGTGGGGGAGATTCACAAAGAGTGGACTGCAGCTGGAGTCATTGCTTCAAGAACCACTACACACAGACGTATGCAAGACATGGGTTTCAGGGTCCATGTCAAGCCACTCTTGAACAACAGACAGCGTCAGAAGCGTCTCGTCTGGGCGAGGACTGGACTGCTGCTGAGTGGTCCAAAGTAATGTTCTCTGATGAAAGTAAATTTTGCATTTCCTTTGGAAATCAGGGTCCCAGAGTCTGGAGGAAGAGAGGAGTGGCACAGAATCCACGTTGCTTGAGGTCCAGTGTAAAGTTTCCACAGTCAGTGATGGTTTGGGGTGCCATGTCATCTGCTGGTGTTGGTCCACTGTGTTTTCTGAGGTCCAAGGTCAACACAGCCGTATACCAGAAAGTTTTAGAGCACTTCATGCTTCCTGCTGCTGACCAACTTTATGGAGATGCTGATTCCATTTTCCAACAGGACTTGGCACCTGCACACAGTGCCAAAGCTACCAGTACCTGGTTTAAGGACCATGGTATCCCTGTTCTTAATTGGCCAGCAAACTCGCCTGACCTTAACCCCATAGAAAATCTATGGGGTATTGTGAAGAGGAAGATGCGATATGCCAGACCCAACAATGCAGAAGAGCTGAAGGCCACTATCAGAGCAGCCTGGGCTCTCATAACACCTGAGCAGTGCCACAGACTGATCGACTCCATGCCACGCCGCATTGCTGCAGTAATTCAGGCAAAAGGAGCCCCAACTAAGTATTGAGTGCTGTACATGCTCATACTTTTCATGTTCATACTTTTCAGTTGGCCAAGATTTCTAAAAATCCTTTCTTTGTATTGGTCTTAAGTAATATTCTAATTTTCTGAGATACTGAATTTGGGGTTTTCATTAGTTGTCAGTTATAATCATCAAAATTAAAAGAAATAAACACTTGAACTATATCAGTCTATGTGGAATGAATGTGGAACATTATGCAAGTTTAAATTTTTGAATGGAATTGAAATAAATCAACTTTTTGATGATATTCTAATTATATGACCAGCACCTGTATATGTATATGTATATATATATATATATATATATATAGATGGATAGATAGATAGATATGTATTAATTCAGAATATATAATTAATAATTCATGAAAATAACTTTCAATACCTTTATTTCCACTTGGTGGTGCTCCTCGCCCTCCTCCAGTTCACGCTCTCTGTTTCTCAGTTCACACTTTTTCTCTTCCAGTTGTCTTTTGGTGATTTCCCAAAACGTGTGGACTTTGTCTCTCTCTAATTGGAAATAGTTGCGTTCTTCCCGTTCTCTGTCCAGCTCCTCTCGCAGACGCACAATGTGCTCCTCCAACTACAAAATACTCATGAGTTAATGGCAGATTGTTAAAATGTAAAAGAATTATAAAAAAAAATGAATGGCTGCCATTAACAAGGTGTTCTTGGTTTCATTATTATTAGTGGTAGAAAACTACACACATGAGAAAAATCACACCTGCTCTTTAGACATCTCATCTGTGGACAAACCATCCACTACTGTTGGAGTTTTACCCTTTGGGGACTTGTTGGAAGATTTTCTTTTTGGCGGCTGGAAAATGGACAGATAAACAGGTAAAGTTTAACAAAGGTAAGGTCTATTGTGCTGGATACTGTATTATATTATATTTATATATTTATATTGTGCATTATTTATTTCTATTTTCGCTTTCCCTTATGAAAATTAACCATGGATGGTTTTATTAAAGTAAAAGTGTTGTACCCATGATTTATTTTTTTAAATTACCATTTGTATAACCACAGTTTTACTACAAATACCATGGTTACAACCAGGGATGTACTGGCCATCGGGAGCACTGGGACATTCCCGGTGGGCCGGTCGAGTAGTGGGCCAATCGCCGAAGCAAGGGAGACCTCCCCCACCAGGCCCTGATTGGCTAATCGGGAGCACCGAGAGGATTCCCGGTGGGCCGGTCTGTTTTTTGGGCCGCGGTTTTGTCATGCCACTGGGCTGAAATATGCTGTCCCTATAGGCTGCCTGCACTCACTCTTTTTTATTTATAATTTTCTCGCAGCCCCACTCGCAGAGTGCAGCCTGCAGGTTAATGATGCTAGGGTTGCTAACCTTTTCATATAATATGGAATCTTCCCATATTTAAGGCATCAAAGAAGTGTCCCGTATGAAAGCTATAGCCTACGGAATGCAGTTTTTCCCGTATCCGCAGGCATACGGCGTATGACCACCAGACCATATGAATAACAAATTCTCAATTGATAACTAATTATTCTTTTTGCACAAATCATTGTTTTATTTGTGAACATAGCCATTTGAGGAAGGCTTTAAGACCAAGCGAAATCCTCTGCCGGCTGCTCCTGCTTCACAGCAAGCGGGACTCTCACTAACGGCAATTCCCCTTCAGGAACACGCTGCATCGAAACACTTTGGGAACGCATCTGCGTGACCACACTCTGAATCACATGTGAAATCGGTCCAATGGAATGGCGAGAAGTCACAGGCGGGGTGACGTAGAGACCAGGAAGCTTAAAAGAGTATCCGAAACAAGCAGCGTTAGCTTCTGTGTTTTCAGCAAGCGCTCTGTGTGTGTCAGTCTTATTTACTGTTGTTTGTAAAAACAGTGCACAATCACTTCTATATGGCGAGCTAAACAGACAGCACTTTAGACCCTGTGTGTTCTTCTCTGCCCGAGTTTAACTTTACGGGTGAGAATACACATGATTGTTGTGTTGTTTGTTTGGGAGCGGAGGATGTACAGTCAGCTCTCGAGGGGGCTGATTGTGCATCCTGCTCCCGCCGTGAACGCTCTGCTCCTGCCGGGCACACTTCAAGGAGTGTGTCCATGTTTGCGGTCTTTGCGGTTCCGGTCCCGCTGTTGCTGAGGCACGGAGGCAATTGGGATCGCGGGGATCGGATTCAGAAGCCCACGCTGCGGTCTCTTCCCCCTCTGAGTGAGAGCTCTATGCTGTAGCTATCTTCCTCCGAGAAGGCTGATGTTGTTAGCAATGATGCAGATGAGATTTGAGGACTCGCTATCTCAATCTTTTGCATATGAGCATACTGCATTTTAGATTGCCCATTTCTGCCTACCCTTGCTAAAATAAGGGGTGGGGATTAGGGATGTTCATTTTAACCGTTTAACCGTTAACCGACCGATAAGAATTTTGACCGATTAATACAATCAGTCAAACAGTTTAAAGTCACTTTTTTATTTTTTATTTATCAAAATATTTTAAAAGGTTTGCTGCATGGTTAAAATAAGCTACACATATTAAAAAAAGACGTTTTTTAGAGAGAGAGAGAGAGAGAAAAAAAAGTAAGTTGCATTTTATTATTTCATTCAGAAATAGGCCGACGTGAATTATAAACATTATAATAAACACTGTAAACATAGCTAAGCTATTTTAGTTCCCCTCACTCCACAAAAAATCCTTTCAATTGACAGTAGGCTATTTAGAAAAGAACAATAATTAAAAATGTAAGAAGCTATAGCTATATAAACAACAAACCAAAACAAATTAATTTAGGCTAAAACGAAACTGAAACCAATGATGGGTCTCTCATTCGACACAAAATCAAATGTTTCTGTATTCGCGATGTATTTGAATGCCACAAATATTATTTTCCTTTTATGTAGACCTACTTCACTCGCGTTCCAATATCCACGTAAAACAACATGTGTTGCATAACTTCACGGCGGTATGGTGATAACGCTTAACGGCACAGATTTTACTATATATTTAAACTGAGCAGTGTGGTTTTTTTCCATATGTTTGACTGATTGTTTTTTATAATGATAATGAACAGGCTGCATTGTGAAGGCAGAATGCTTAACTGTGCGCACGCATGCAGCGCTGGAGCAATAACTTGACTTTTTTTGCCCCTTCTAACGGTGGAAGCAACTACTCCTTTTAGTCATGAAGATAATCGGAATTGTAGAAGGTTTGCTTTTGTGTGCATTCACAATAAAAACAAATATTTGTGCTTTTGTAAAGTTAGCCTAAAAAAATAAGATGACACTTTCTGCCGTCTGCTTACCTTTCGCACAGCACAAAATTAACCGAAACTCGTTGCACAGTTTTTCTTTCGTTTTCTTAAATTATTATTTCTAGTAGGGATGTTCATTTTAACCGTTTAACCGTTAACGGACCGATAAGAATTTTGACCGATTAATACAATCAGTTAAACAGTATTAAAGTCACTTTTTTTTTTTTTTTTTTTTTTTATTCAGTAATTCAGTAAAGGTTTGCTGCATGGTTAAAATAAGATATGCCTATAAAAAAACTATATATATGTTTTTTAGAGAGAAAAAAAAAAAAAATCGCACTTTCTTTTCCCTTCTAACAGTGGAAGCAAATACTCCTTTGAATATAATCGGAATTGTAAAAGGTTTGCTTTTATTTGTGTGCATTCACAATAAAAACAAATATTTGCGCTTTTGTAAAATAAGCCTAAAAAAATAGGATTCTGCTTTCTGCCGTCTGGTTTCCTTTCGGGCAGCACAAAAATGAACCGAAACTCTGCATAGGCTACTTGTTGCAGTTTTTCTTTCGTTTTCTTAAATTATTATTTAAGTGAAAATATATTTCTTGTATAGGCCTATTTATTCATTATAATATAATATATATCGCCTAGCTTTATTATGTTTTTCTCCGCTCGCAGAAGCACTGCAGGTGCATGATGTGATATAATATGATCAGGGGCGGTGCCAGAGAATGTTGAACGCAGGTGCTGAGGGAGATATGACAGGGGGAGCTGGGCAATTAATAGTAAATATGACCAAAACAGGTTGTTGTTATTATTATTATTTTATATGAATAATGAAATCACTGTATAGGCGCATTTCAAATGTTTGAGGAATGTGGGAGTATTATCGAGCTTAGCCTACTGCATGGGGGCGCGAACGCAATTATTTTTATTTATTTATTTTTTCCTGCAGAAAGAGCTTATACTCCCGTCATTTTTGGATGTGCTTTCTGTTGTATCATGCAGTCTCCGTGAATGGAGCGCGTCACAACAATGAACCAGATCACAGACATAAGAAATAAATATGCAGAAAGCTTGAAAACCAATTAAAATAAAACAAAAACAAATCTTATCTGATTATGTAGTCTGTATAGGTGCATTTCTCTATTAAAGGCACGTCCACTGTGGAGCTGGCGAGTCTGAGAAAGCACTAGTTTATTAATAAATAATTTAAATGTCTTCTTTTTCCCCGATGCATTCATAATCATTACTTTAGCCGGTGCTTTGCGGCAAGCTTTATGCGTTCGTTTGAGCGCGGAATAATACGCTTAAATAATAGGCATAAATAATAACCTAAATGGTTATTATACTATCAATTTAATATAAACGTGCGAATAGTTGACTAGAAAAATCTTTAGTCGGGGCAGGCCAACAGTAGGCTACTACTTGGCACAAGGAACCGATCCATTTTTAAAATAAAATGCTGACATTACGTGCGACTGCAAATCACGTTATTGCATTGCAGTATTTATGCATGTGTTTAATGAGTCAAATGTTTTTATTTTATTTCATTTTTTATGGGGGTGCTTTGGTTTTTCTTGGGGGTGCTGGAGCACCTGCTAACCCCTCCCTAGCACCGCCCATGAATATGATCATGTGAATCCTCATGTTCTATTGTTTGCTGTTTTTTGCGCATGTAAAATTAATCCCCGGAATTAGTATTTTTTAACGGGTCACAGACACTTATTCTTTCTAATTTAATTCAGTTCTAATTTAAAATAATCTTGTCGGTTAACGGTTAATAATCGGTTAACGAATGTCAGTTGTCGGTTAGGAAAAATAACCGAAATGAACATCCCTAGTGGGGATGCACGCAATTTATGTGTGGTCTGTTTGGGAGCGGAGCACGCACAGTCAGCTCTCGAGGGGGCTGGCTGTGTTCATTCATAAATGTCCCTAAGTGTACAAGTGTGCACTACACTGTTAGACATTTCTGTAATTTCAACAGTTATTTACTGTATATCACCCAGTATAATACTGCAAATTACCTTTACAGTAAATAACTGTAATACCCTTTGCATCTTGGGAATTTTCTGTGACGTCAGACCCCACATACAGAGACTGACTGTATTTTTTAAAATTGCTGTATACTACTGTATGTGTTGTATGCGCTCTTTGGTGCCATTCTATTGAGGTTGTTTTATTTTCCTCATTTCTTACATTTGGATTGACACGATTTGCCCAACACCGTGTCTACAACGCCACAACAGCTTGGGGCTGACTACACTGGATGGGTTACATCGCTTGTAATGATTGGAAAATCCGTTTGTCCTTCTTCATTTCAGAAACAGCGCGAGCGCTTGGAGTACATCTAATAATAATAATAATAATAATAATAATAATGTGATGTATTGTCAAGTATGGTGACCCATACTCGAAACTGGTCCTCTGCATTTAACTCATCCAAGTGCACACGCACATCAGTGAGTAGTGAACATGCACCCGGAGCAGTGGGCAGCCATTTCTCCAGCGCCCGGGGAGCAATTGGGGGTTCGGTGCCTTGCTCAAGGACACCTCAGTCGTGGTATTGAGGGTGGAGAGAGCGCTGGTTAATCACTCTCCCCACCAACAATCCCTGCCGGACCTGAGATTCGAACCCACAACATTTACAATTCCAACTCTCTAACCATTAGGCCACGACTTCCCAACCTACATCATAACCTTGACGTAGGTGGGAATAACCTTCCCATCTGTACGTCAGAAATATGCCGGGGCATCACTTTACTGTCCGCATCCACTGTAGATAGTATAGTGGTTTCTATATTGTCTTTGCGAGTCGCGCTGCGCCGCGCCACTCGCGTCCGAGGAAGACACGGATACAGCGGGGCAACGCCGCGGGTTTTGCCCGGGGATGAACCCGCAAGAGTGGAAGAGTTCCGGAGAACATCTGCGCTGTGTGTCGATGCACCTTATGAGAGAATAAGACCAGCAAGCAAGGTAAAAATATATGTACGTTTGTCTGTGTGTTTGTGTCAGATATTTGCACACCAGTTTAACCTAGTAACATTGTCCCGTCAACAAACTTTACCATGTAAACTGTGCTGTCGTTTCAAATGACTTTTGTCAGCTTATTGAACTAAGTTACCAAATTAAAATTATTTTTAACGAGCAACGCTTATCTTATATTAACATTAAGTTAACTAATGTGAAATTTTGTTCAGGTGTTAGTAGTTAATGTTGGCCAGTAGCCTATTGAGAAAATAAAATCGTATGTTAGCTAGGTTAAACAAGTTTTATGCTAGCTGCCTTTCTAGTTTTAGAATTAGTTTGTTATAGTTTTTAATAGAATTTAAGATTTACTGCATTTTTTTTGTATTTGTGTTTTAAAGGCAACTGCAATGAAGCATCAAGAAAGACATGAGCATGCCAGCCACCCTGAGACTTATAATTCATGGTAAGAGAACAACTATGGTTTTGAGAGGTTTGTGTTTTCTATATGAGTTTTGCCTTTTAAAAGTGTTTTGCTTTGTAGAGTAAAAATAAAATTAATTCTATATAAAAATTATCAAATCTAATGAAATCTATATTAAAATGAATGAATTACAGTAGTATACTGATGAATTTGATTATTTTTACAGTAATTTACTGTAAAACAGTACAGTTTGCTACTGTAAATCTTAATTACAGTAACTTACTGTAAAAACCCTTTGAAATGTCTAACAGTGTACCTTGGACGTTTAACTCTGCTCCCGCTGGCGTTTTTTTCTCGAGGGAAGAAAGTCTTATGCAATGTAGAATCGAGTGGCTCGGGTCTGCAGCAAAATAATGCCAGGGGGAACTGTGAGCAGACGGGAGGTTCCTTTTTTCTCTCTTTCCCCCAAACGCGTGCAAACGTATAAATGCGTTTGCAGGCTGTTATTCTCGATTCTTTTATATTGCATCTTATATTATAATCAGACCATGTCACTTTTCTGGCTGTTTGGCTGCATTTAATTCTGAGGAATTAAATGAAGAATAATCTTCTGGCTTTGAGAAGTTAGATATCTATATTATTTAGCAGAGGGATCGGAGACGAACTTCCATGTCGGGACCAACTGGTTTTCCCTGGTCTCCACACCGAGGTGTTGAGATCATGGGTTAAACCATTTTCAGTCCAGCTCCTCAGCCCTTATTTTAGAAAGAAGGGGGGGGGGCTGAATGAGTAGGGCTATAGGGCGATGCCTAAGGTGGCACAGATGCTTGCAAGCTTTATGTCCCCACTGCAGCATTGTCCCTAAGGCCCGAAATTTTTCATGGAACCCAGGTCTCAGGGGCTGCTGGGCGGGAACAGCCCCAGCCGTGTTCCAGCTCCTCATATGGGAAAAATGGAGCGTCGCTTCTTGTACTCCCCTAGAAAGATCTGGAGTCAGAGCGGCGCTACCGGTCGAAGGCTTCTAAGCGGAAGGCGGATTTGCGGACCGTCACGCTAGAAAGTCTTCGGCCAAAAAGGTCCTGATGCCTATGGCCCAGGACTTCTGAGAGCAGGCCCCTCTGGGGAAGAGCAATGTGTACACCTCATTATACGGTGCCCGTCTCTCCTCAGTGCCCTCAGGAGGTCAGTCTGTCAACCCTGCCACCCCCGGTGCTTCAGAGCACAGTGGTCTCCAGCAAGCACATCTCTCAGCATCCGCCCGGAAATGTAGTGGTTGTGGAAGGCTCGCTACCTCCAAGGAAATCTCCAGAGCAGCTAGATCAGCTGTCCCCTGCCAGTCCTCCGCTTCAGGGCACTGAGCTAGCCGCTCTAAGCACACCAAAGGTCAGTCTCGAGAGACCATCTGGCAGTGTGGAAGCTTCTGCCAAATGTGTCTCAATGGGTCCTGCACACTGTAGAAGGAGGCTACAAGATTCAGTTCAAGTCTCATGCACCTCAGTTCAACAGGGTGTTTTCCACTCTGAAGGGCCCCAAGCAGTCTCTGGTCATGGAACAAGAAGTAGACACTCTCTTTAGGAAGGAGGTCAACGAGGTGGTCCCTTCTCTTGACAGAGTGGGGTTCTACAGCCGGTACTTCATCGTTCTGAAAAAGGATGGGGGGTTGTGTCCTATTCTAGAACTGCATCAGCTGAACCGCTCAGTCAAGCAACTCAAGTTCAGGATGCTAACGCTCAGACAAGTCATGTCTCAAATCAGGTCCGAGCACTGGTTTATCACGATAGATCTGAAAGATGCATACTTCCACGTATCCATCCTTCCTCAACACATTTTTTGTATGACATTAAAATTATTTTTAGGATAATTGTACACAAAGGTTAAGCTAAACAAATGTGATTTTTTTTTCAGGGAACTTTTTAACTGCAGGCAGACATACATTATGGTACAGTACAAATATTTTGAGTGTCCCTTATACGCTTATTTAATTTAAACAAAATTACAATTATCCCTTATTTCGTGTGTGTGTGTGTGTGTGTGTGTGTGTGTGTGTTTCTGAAGTCAAGATTTTTACATCAAAACAAAAGCTCTAGAAAAATACAATTAATTACAAGGCTGTAGAGAACAGTGCACTATTTTTTTCAGTTTTTTCATATTCCTCATACTTTACTATCAAAATGCATGCTACGGATGCGAAAACAAAGAAAATCGAACCTGATCCAAAAAATGTTATGACGGACGAAAGTTTCAGAGGCAGTGTGTAAACGCGATTGACAACGTGAGGTTGTATTTATTTTTCAACGTACGAAAATTTTGGACTGCAATGACCTTTACACCGTGTCTACACCGGATGCGAGCGGCGCAGTGCATTGTGTCTAGTGTAGACAGACTTCAGCTGTTGCGGCACAGTGCAACACGACAACTGTCGCATCCGGTGTAGACACGGTGTTATATACTGAGGTTTTGAGTCATGAACTAAAGTGGGCCGAAACTTCAGGCTGAAAATAGGTGTGTTCGACTTGATCAGAATGATCAGTGTATGACATCAAAGTACCGCGAGAGCAATTCGAAAGCATAAGGATCCATCTGCTCTCTTATCCCTCTCTCGGTACTGTGATGTCATACACTGATCATTCTGCGCAGCGCCGCTTCAAGTCGAACACACATAAGGAGTCCCTGTCCCCCACATTAGGCGTTGTTTTTAAATTACAGCGAACCGCAAAAAGCAAGTACTCCAAAAGTGAAAAGCGGCGCTGCAATGCATCCACCAGCTGCATGCAAAAGCAGAGCACAGTGCTAACGAACGTGCACTGCGCTTCCGCCACAATGTAAAGTGATAAACAGCGCAAGTCGCTTGATCCATTCAGATGTCACAGAATTGTATATACTGTATAGTCGTGTGCTATGAGAACCTTAAAGGTTCTGTAGTGATGCTGGCTGAAAACAGCCACGACAATGTAAACTGCATGACGAGATAAACTGGAAAATGCCAACTGACCTATTGGTAAGCCCCTCCCCTCGAATGCAGACTAGCCAATGGCAGTCGAGTATCAGTTGCACGGGGAGCGGAACTCGGACATCTTTAGGTTTCAGCTCCATAGAGAAACATTGAAAGATCCGAAGCTCGCATTGGTATTATGGGGTTTATGCTTCAAAAATGAAAAAATTATGTGCCTGGAGTACTTGTAACACTGATTCCAGGTATCTTGAGAGGATGGGCAATATAATTTATTTTATTACATTTCCTGAATCCAAACAAAACAGAGCAAAATGTCCCTAAGTATTCAACCCCAATACAAATGAAGATAAAAACATTAATTTTCTGGTTGTCGTACACTCATTAAGTTACAATTTTCATCTGCTCAAGCAGAACGTTAATGTTATCTTGTGCTTTAGCAAGGTATCTCTGGCTAAAACTAGCTAACGTTAAAGTTAGTGAGTCCATGCAAATGTACAAACCTAAATAGCGGAAAGTTCTCGTGACTTGTACAGTGTAGGTCAAAAACACATAAACGAAGGTCTACATTTCAGCGCCTCTCCATATTAAACTGGTTAAATGTACATTAATTTAATCATGCCCTGCTATACATGAACAGTGTTGATCCTGCATGTTGTCATCCGCGATCGTGATGACCGACCGTAATATGAGACTTCTCCCGCTTGCATTTTGATCTGTAAACCCTCGCTTCGAGTTACCCACCGTATTTATTTTAAACTATTTTATAAATCCCTCCATGGAATATTTAATTCCCATTTGGTGGCCTTCTGTGTCCAAAATTGTGCAAAAACATTGTGGGACAAGGTTTTCACACTGCAGCTGTCATTGTAAGACAGTGAGTAACTCCGTTTGTTTGTCCGAGGGAGCAACAATAACTAAGGTGGGCGGGGCTTACCGATAGGTCAATTGTCAATTGACTGTTCGCAAAGAGCTTGATTGACAGGTGATCTGACCAATAGGAACGCGGATATTATGTGCCGCCGCCGCTGCTATCCGCCATCTTGTACGACCAGTCTCCATAGAAATCCATGTTAAAACGGGGTAAAAAAGATTGACTGAATTGAAACTTTTTCAATATAACTAAATATACAAGTGCATCTCAATAAATTAGAATGTCATGGAAAAGTTCATTTATTTCAGTAATTCACACAGACTGAAGTAGTTTTAAGTCTTTGGTTCTTTTAATTGTGATGATTTAGGCTCACATTTAACAAAAACCCATCAATTCACTATCTCAACAAATTAGAATATGGTGACATGCTAATCAGCTAATCAACTCAAACACCTGCAAAGGTTTTCCTGAGCCTTCAAAATGGTCTCTCAGTTTGGTTCACTAGGCTACACAATCATGGGGAAGACTGCTGATCTGACAGGAGCAACTGGATTGTCCAGAAGACAATCATTGACACCCTTCACAAGGAGGGTAAGCCACAAACATTCATTGCCAATGAAGCTGGCTGTTCACAGAGTGCTGTATCCAAGCATGTTAACAGAAAGTTGAGTGGAAGGAAAAAGTGTGGAAGAAAAAGATGCACAACCAACCGAGGGAACCGCAGCCTTATGAGGATTGTCAAGCAAAATCGATTCAAGAATTTGGGTGAACTTCACAAGGAATGGACTGAGGCTGGGGTCAAGGCATCAAGAGCCACCACACACAGACGTGTCAAGGAATTTGGCTACAGTTGTCGTATTCCTCTTGTTAAGCCACTCCTGAACCACAGACAACGTCAGAGGCGTCTTACCTGGGCTAAGGAGAAGAAGAACTGGACTGTTGCCCAGTGGTCCAAAGTCCTCTTTTCAGATCAGAGCAAGTTTTGTATTTCATTTGGAAACCAAGGTCCTAGAGTCTGGAGGAAGGGTGGAGAAGCTCATAGCCCAAGTTGCATGAAGTCCAGTGTTAAGTTTCCACAGTCTGTGATGATTTGGGGTGCAATGTCATCTGCTGGTGTTGGTCCATTGTGTTATTTGAAAACCAACATCACTGCACCCGTTTACCAAGAAATTTTGGAGCACTTCATACTTCCTTCTGCTGACCAGCTTTTTAAAGATGCCGATCTTTTGGCACCTGCCCACACTGCCAAAAGCACCAAAAGTTGGTTAAATTACCATGGTGTTGGTGTGCTTGACTGGCCAGCAAACTCACCAGACCTGAACCCCATAGAGAATCAATGGGGTATTGTCAAGAGGAAAATGAGAAACAAGAGACCAAAAAATGCAGATGAGCTGAAGGCCACTGTCAAAGAAACCTGGGATTCCATACCACCTCAGCAGTGCCACAAACTGATCACCTCCATGCCACGCCGAATTGAGGCAGTAATTAAAGCAAAAGGAGCCCCTACCAAGTATTGAGTACATATACAGTAAATGAACATACTTTCCAGAAGGCCAACAATTCACTAAAAAAATTTTTTTTATTGGTCTTATGAAGTATTCTAATTTGTTGAGATAGTGAATTGGTGGGTTTTTGTTAAATGTGAGCCTGAATCATCACAATTAAAAGAACCAAAGACTTAAACTACTTCAGTCTGTGTGCACTGAATTTATTTAATACACGAGTTTCACAATTTGAGTTGAATTACTGAAATAAATTAACTTTTTTACATATTTTTTTAAGAAAATATGTAAATGCGCATGCCCAGTAGCCACAGCAGTATCCCTTCCAGTCTTAAGCCCTAAACACACTGCACAAATTTTCGGCTGTCCCAGACGAAAGATTGGCATCATGAAACAATCATGGTGATTTCTGTGATCGTGCCTCCTAATCGGTGGTCTTGTGTCGTACAGTGAGAGAGGTTCAAAGACAGCCGTTGTCACAGTCTTGTGACCCCTAAAGATAGCCTATGATACAGCTTGACCATCGCACAGTGTTTGCTGGTACGATTCACGTTTACTGACCAGCCAATAAAAATGTGACATGAAGTCAACGCGACATGGCACTAAAACATAAAACTGCTTGCCTTTTCTTATCCCTTCCTCTTCCGCCACCTCCACTTTTTTTTTCAGCACACATAAAAAATACAACTGCTAAAGTGTGATTTATCGTGCTCTTTTTGTTTACCACTAGCGCATGCTGATGATGTTTATTCTTTTATAGTAACGTGCGTTGCATCGTACGAGTTAATAGGTGTCAAAAGAACTGTCAATAAGAGTTAAAAGAACTGTTTTCTCTTTAGATGTTCAGTTCAATTTTAATTGATGTAAAGTGTTAATTCAGTAAGAGCCCGATTAAAGATAAATATCAGTGTCTTATATAAATTAGATGTTTACTATTTACAAATATTAAAGTTCTTAAATTTTAATTCCACCTAACATTAAAAAATGTAAAATATTTTTTTCATTGCAATAATTTCACATTCAGTCCTTAAATTAATGTAAGCCGAATTTTAACCCCAGTCCAGCCCTGGTTACAACATTAACAAAAATCTGTTAATGTTTGTCCCTTCCTTAGCAAAACCATGGATAATTTATGGTTACCATGGTTTAACTACAGTAACCATGGTTTGTTTGTATTCATTTATTTTTGTTTTTATTTTATTTTATTAATGTATTTATTTGTAATAAAGGCATGGTTAAATTTCGTACGGGAAGTAGATATTCATATATAAATTACTATATACTATTATGGATGGACACAACAAAATGAATATACTGTAGGTGATACATTCTCTATTTTGCGGAAATACAGTTTGTACTAAACATCAGACTTTAGCTTCTAGTAGGCTATATTATAATCGATACGTTTGCGTCTCACCCTTGGACCAACAACAACAGCAATACTGAGCCACATTTATTTATCCCCGCTGATAGTTCATCTGACAATAAATGCACAGACTACATGATTTTATAAATATTATAAATGATTTTATAAGTATTTGCTTACCATTAGTAAGTGCGTTATCACCTCAAATGAAAATAAAGTGGCTTCTCGCGTCCCACGCTGATACTACTAAACAACGGTTTCCTAGCAACATGAGATCTCTTCTTCCGCTGCTTGCTGCCCCTACTAGTAGACATACGCTGCGTCCGAAATCGCATACTGCATAAGTAGGTACTACATTTGAATTTGAACGTACTTCCCGACCGTTAAAAAAGTACGTTCTATATAGTATGAATGTGGGTAGTATGAATGAAACTCGGACGTACTACATCCGCCATGTTGATATTGTCACGTGACATGAGTCGTCACGACAGCGCGAAAATTTAAAGAGCCCGTTCTACTGAACAAACATCAGCAATGTTTATTTGTTATTCTTACCGCTTTCATGGCGTTTTTGCGTCGGTCAGCTGCTCGCAGATCACCCCTTCGTCGACAGCTTGTAAACCATTTACTAAATACATAGCAAGTCAAATTTACCTCAGAATAAAAGCAGCCAAAGCTGTGAACCTGCTGATTTTGAGTAATTTATTGTAATAAATGAATGCAAATAAAATAAATGATGATAAATAGATATATACACACACCAATTCATTATATATATATATATATATATATATACACAATACATAATATAAAACAAAACAGGATAGAAGTATCATCACCTATTTATCTAGTAAATTTTACCTCAGAATAAAAAAAAAAGTAGTGTAACTATTTCAATTACTTTACTAAAGTAATGCAACTGATTACATTTGATTACTTCTCTAAATTTCTAATGTTTTCAACTGTTAATCATTTTCAAATAAACCAGACAGGGTTAATTTCACAGTGCTCAACACTGATTAGTCCTTCATCACTTGAATTAAGATTATAATCATTTAATTTAAAAGCACAGCTAACACAAAATAAGACTTACTTTGAGATCATTCTGAGGTTAAATACAGATTTAAAACCATAACAAGAAACAGTTTAGTAACTATTATACTGTTTTTTTTTTAATCAAATATTTGCATAGTTATGACAGGAATCACTGGCATCTAACAATGCCTTGGAAAAAAGATCATCTTAAAAAAAACATCTGCATAAATCCAAATAGTAAATAAAAGTTATGGACTAAGCATGTGTCCTAAACCCCTGAAACATTGGTGTCTCAAATTTTACAGCAGTTGCTGCAATTTATGAAAGGAATCAATTAAATTTGTCTGTGGGTGTGTGTGAAAAAAATCTGATGTAACCCCTTTGTAATTATTAACATTTTCATAAGTGATTTAATTACACATTTTTTATCAGTAGCTGTAACTGATTACAATTACATTTATTTTGCAATTAAATAACGTAATTTAGTTACATGTAACTCCACAACACTGTACATATATACATAATACATTATAGACAAGATGCACACACAGCAGAATCATACTGGGTGCTGTCATTGGCCTTCGACATCCCCAACTCCTCTGTGCATGACATTGTGCCCAGAATGAGCGGGGCAGTCTTCAGGATTTTGAGAAGGCTGACTGCTTTCCCCACCACAGATGACCTGGAGACTGTGGGAGCAGGTTTTAATGTTCTAAGATGGGTCTCCAACTTTCCATGTGGTAGCTGGAACAATATATGGCTGTCATATCAGAAGTGAACCACCAGCAAATGAACCGAGCCCTGCCTTTGTGCCAGATGTTGCTGTGTGGTGCTCCACAACCTCGTCTGTCTTCAGAACAGGGACATTGTTGATCCAGAAGTTGTGAGGATCATGACGATGACCGACCTGAATCCCGAAACACAAAGCCAGCGCAGGAGAGTGTGTGGGACAATCTGACCACAGGTGTGTCCGCACCACACAACTGTGTGCCTGGTCTTCAAGAGCATGATTACCTGTAAGACAATTTAACAGGTTAAGACAGCAAATCAGTTCATGTTCTTCTCATATGGCTATTGTTTAAGCTAGTGTAAGTAAGAAGAGAAAAAAAATATATATATATATATAAACATGAACACACATGTAAATATTTAAATGTACACATGTGTGTGTATTTATATATACATATAAATATTCACAGTACACACATTATATAAACTAAATTTTAGATTTCCACTTTTTTTTACCCCACTAATTTTTGTTATGCAAATTTAAAGTCCTCATCTTATACACATACAGAGGAAGAAAAATATTTTTATATATTTTTTTGAGTTGTATTTATAAAATATTGCTTTAAAATAGTTTCTCAATGTCACATAATAAGCACTTTGTAACTGACAAAATATAGCTACTGTAAACACCTTGCAAATAAATGTTGTAATAAAACTTGCTTTTAAAAAAAGCATAAATCAATGAAGATCCTAACATAAATAAATGTAAAGCGAGTGTGTAGTCAAGGTTAATACTCATGTTGTATACTTACTCTATCCCTTTGATTGCAGCATTATTCTCTCCAGTGAAGAGGGCTTCATTAGCCTCTCTCTCTCCTGGATGAGAACACGGTTCATCAGTCCCTGTAACATCAACATTACTGATCATTCCTGATGCTACAATGACAAGCTGAGGCACTTATTAACAGTGTTTTGCTACGTATCCAACAAATGTCTCAAAATATCAGCACAGGTAAAAGAGAAATAAAATCGCTTTAATTCCCTTAAGTTTTGTAACTTTATCTCATTAAACGACTATAAACGAACCGTCTGTTCAAGGAAAGCAGCGTTAACAAGCTGATGTACTGCATTGGTTAAACATCTTTTAACAGCAATTCCCAAAATCGTCTCATCTGTTTACATTGTTTGAACCTTCAACAAGTAAGCCGTTCACTTTGTATGATTTTAAACAAGTACAATTTAACCACAATGAACGTTTTTCCTTGAGGTACTTACACTTGAAAACAGCCGCGTCGCCGCCTTCCGCCATTTTCGAATATGACGCCTCCTCTCCCGCGGCATCATGGGATAGTAAAGTGTCCATCGTTTGCCTACTACAGAATTCGGGCGGAAGTAGTAGGTCATCCGGGTATTCTCGCCTACTGTTTTTCGAATACTAAGAATTCGGACATACTACTCGCCTCGCATACTGTTTTTCACATACTATATAGTAGGGAAGTATGCGATTTCGGACGCACCGAAATGCTGCTGCCGCTTCTTCTTTTATGGTGGTTCAGAAACAAAAAGCGCATTACCGCCACCTATCTTCCAAATGAACCATTGACGCTTATCATACATGAATCCATCGAATTGGCAAAAAATATTTAACTCTTTCGCGCCAGATCATCATGCAGTTTTCAAAGAGAATCTACAGAGACCAGATTTGGGCACTGTCCAATGGATCAACCGTGTGCAAGGAGGCAGACTGTCATTTCGCTATGGACTTAAACAAAGAGGACAGAGAGACGAGACATTTTCTGTTTGCTCACTATTCCAGTTGAGTAGGTTTTCACTGAAATCTCGTTTATCTTTTTGTTCATTAAATGCAAGGGGACTAAAAAACTAAGTAAAACGCAAAGGTATATTTTTGTTTTGTAAAGGGCAAAAGTCACATTTCGTTTTTCTACAAGAGACTCACTCTACTGAAGAATATGCAGCTTTTTGGAAGATGCAGTGGGGAGACACAGTGTTTAGTCATGGCTCCAGTCGATCAGCAGGTGTCGCCATATGCCTTAACAATTGCCCTGGGAAGGTTGTGACATTTCAGTCTGATGCTCATGGACATTGGCTTTCTGCTGTGGTTAACTGTGAAGGTATTTTGATATTTTCGTTAGTGTTTATGGCCATAACAGTAGTGGGCAAAATAAGATTGTATTGACTAACATTACTACTGTTGTTACACAATTTAAATCGAAATTTCATACAAATTTTGTACAAATTGGAGGTGACTTTAATTTGGCATCCGATGAGTGGCTGGACAGATCTTCTAGTTAAGCAAGCCACCATTTCAATAACATTATTCAGGAGTTTTGCCATTTAAATTCCCTTACAGATATATGGAGGGAAGCATCCTACTGCTAGTCAGTTCTCTTGGGCCAAACCTAATGGATCCTCTAAGTCACGGATAGATTTTTGGCTCATCACGGAGGAATTTTCTGAGCTTGCTACTAATGTTTCAATAACTGCTGCAACATTGACAGATCATTGCATCATATAAAGAAACATCAAATGCTGTGCAAATGTAACTGCAGTACAGTTTAGTCAAGGTTCTCAGACCAACACAGACGTACCATTGGAAGTGTATGTCTTTGCAGCTTTTGGTCTTCTCCGTAAATGCACAAGATGGACAAAATCAAATCCCATGACAGGCCTTCATTTGGTCTTCCCTTCCAGCTGAAATGAAGAGAAATATATACATGTTGAGACAGTATGTTAAAAATGACCAAAGTGACCAAAATATTTGAGAGGAAGGACTGTAAGAAAAGTTATTATTAACACGTAAAATAAGGATGTGTTCATTAAAGCAAATCAGCTATAGCTAAATGTGTTCAACAAAACCTGTGAAGGGTTGAATCTTTGAAGGACTCGTTCAGCCTCTTTGGCAGCTTCTTCAAGATCAGCATTGGGAGCTTCGAGTTCAAGTTCCCTGTTAATTCCAGCAACTTTCTGTCAGAATTGGTCAGAATTATGCCATGATGAACCACAGAAAGAGAGCAAAATATGTGTAATGGCTCGTTTCCACTGAGCGGTACGGTTCGGTACAGTACAGTACGCAATTATGTCCGTTTCCATTGTCAGAAGTTGTGAATGGTACCAAAATAGCGAACCATACCATACCACTTTTTTGGTACCCTTCCATTGGGGTACCTAGCACAGCATAGGGTACCAAAAGGGTGGAGCTAAACTCACTGCAGAACGTTGATTGGTTTAGAATCGTCATTTGTGCGTGCTACAAGATGATAAAGCTTCTCCTTCACTCGTTCCGCCCTGCTGTGTTCAGCTTATTACATCGGAGTGCGCAAACGCAAAAAAATATAACCGTGTATTTTATCATTTTATATTTTCACACAGGCAATGGCAGTGGAGAAGCTCATAGCCCAAGTTGCATGAAGTCCAGTGTTAAGTTTCCACAGTCTGTGATGATTTGGGGTGCAATGTCATCTGCTGGTGTTGGTCCATTGTGTTTTTTGTGAAAACCAACGTCACTGCACCCGTTTACCAAGACATTTTGGAGCACTTCATGCTTCCTTCTGCTGACCAGGTTTTTAAAGATGCTGATTTAATTTTCCAGCAGGATTTGGCACCTGCCCACACTGCCAAAGCACCAAAAGTTGGTTAAATGACCATGGTGTTGGTGTGCTTGACTGGCCAGCAAACTCACCAGACCTGAACCCCATAGAGAATCTACGGGGTATTGTCAAGAGGAAAATGAGAAACAAGAAACCAACAAATGCAGATGAGCTGAAGGCCATTGTCAAAGAATCCTGGGCTTCCATACCACCTCAGCAGTGCCATAAACTGATCACCTCCATGCCACGCCGAATTGAGGCAGTAATTAAAGCAAAAGGAGCCACTACCAAGTACATATACAGGTGCATCTCAATAAATTAGAATGCCGTGAAAAAGTTAATTTTGTCTTGTAAGTTATTTCAAAAAGTGAAACT
This sequence comes from Aspiorhynchus laticeps, assembly GCA_023376895.1. Lineage (NCBI taxonomy): Eukaryota > Metazoa > Chordata > Actinopteri > Cypriniformes > Cyprinidae > Aspiorhynchus > Aspiorhynchus laticeps. Next base: position 34,022,868 of record CM041798.1, read on the forward strand.
TTCATGTATTTTAGATTCATTGCATGTAAAGTTGGTGTCTTCAGTCCCTAAACGTCTTTTAAGTGTTGTGAAAATGAATGGCAACATTACAAAGTGGTAAATGCTTTACTGTCCCAACTTTTTTGGGAATGTGTTGCAGGTCTGAATGACAGGAAAGGATGTATATTTACAAATGACATGAAGTTGACCAGACAAAACATGAAATTTTTGTGTTCATATTGTCTGCAATGAAATACAAGTCAAAGTAAATTTAGAAATCACTACTTTCTTTTTTTATTTGCGTTTTCCATACTGTCCCAACTTTTTCTGATTTGGGGTTGTATTATTATTACAGTATTTATTTAAAAAACGTAGAGTGCCTTAAAAATAATTATCACAACACTGGTAAAACAGGCTTATACTGATTTTCTCGTCCTCCGAATTATACTTATCAATCCTGTTTTTATAATCATTATCATTCAAAAAATGAATAAATTCAGAACATGATTAGAATAGAATTCGATTTTAAATAAGACAGGAATATTTTTTTCTACAAGAACAACAGTAGTGTTTACAACAGCAAAACCACCATACCCTGTAAACTCAATAACAACAACAACAATAATAATAATAATATCATTCCAGAGTAATTAAGAGGTGCAAAAAATGTCTTTAACGTTTAAACTTAAAATGGTCTTTTCTGTTCTGTGTTTCTTTTTCAAACCTGCGTCATGGCATTTGCTGCTGTATCAATACAGAAGCATCCATTTCGATACACATATCATTTATTAAAAGCCGTGTTCCATGTGCCCCTTTTATACTTTGAGCACCTGCCCCTCCAAAGGTCTCTGCACGGCCCTGGTGTGCATTGAATTTATTTAATACACGAGTTTCACAATTTGAGTTGAATTACTGAAATAAATGAACTTTTCCACGACATTCTAATTTATTGAGATGCACCTGTACAGTAAATGAACATACTTTCCAGAAGGCCAACAATTCACTAAAAATGTTTTTTTATTGGTCTTATGAAGTATTCTAATTTGGTGCGTTTTTGTTAAATGTGAGCCTAAATCATCACAATTAAAAGAACCAAAGACTTAAACTACTTCAGTCTGTGTGCATTGAAATTATTTAATACACGAGTTTCACAATTTGAGCTGAATTACTGAAATAAATGAACTTTTCCAGTCTGAGATATCATCACTTTGCTGCAGAATTTCAGAATCAGAATCAGAATGAGCTTTATTGGCCAGGTATGTTTACACATACGAGGAATTTTTTATAGTGACAGAAGCTCCACAGTGCAATAGAATGACAGCAACAGGACACAGATAATAAAAGGCAATGTACAAAATAGCAAAAACACAATATATAATATAGACAATGATGTGTGTACAGGTCTGATATGTGCAAATTTGAAATGAAAAAAATAAGTATGTGTGATGAATAAATAATGTAAATAGTGTTGTGTGTTCCACATTATTGTCAAGTGTTCATGAGATGGATTGCTTGGGGGAAGAAACTGTTCCTGTGTCTGGTCGTTCTGGTGCTCAGAGCTATGTAGCATCAACCAGAAGGTAACAGTTCAAAGAGGGAGTGTGCTGGATGTGAGGGGTCCAGAGTGATTGGTAGCTGAGCTGAACCAGACAGTTATTGACGTGCAGAGGACGGATTCAATGATGGCAGAGTAGAACTGTATCAGCAGCTCTCGTGGCAGGTTGAACTTCCTTAGCTGGCGAAGGAAGTACAACCTCTGCTGGGCCTTTTTCACAAATTGTGGTGCCCAGGAATCTGAATGACTCCACTGCAGTCACAGTGCTGTTCATGATGGTGAGTGGGGGAGAGCAGGGGGGTTTCTCCTGCAATCCACGATCATCTCCACAGTTTTGAGCGTGTTAAGCTCCAGGTTGTTAAGACTGCACCAGACAGCCAGCTCCTTAACCTCCTGTCTGTAAGCAGACTCGTCACCGTCCTGGATGAGGCCGATCAGTGTGGTGTCGTCTGCAAACGTCAGGAGCTTGATAGAGGGGTCTTTAGATGTGCAGTCGTTCGTGTAGAGGGAGAAGAGCAGTGGGGAGAGAACGCAGCTCTGAGGAGCTCCAGTGCTGATTGTACGGGTGCTGGATGTGTATTTTCCCAGCCTCACTAGCTGCTGCCTGTCTGTCAGAAAGCTGGTGATCCACTGACAGACAGAGGTGGGGACAGAGAGCTGTGTCAGTTTATTCTGAAGGGTGTCCGGGATGATGGTGTTAAAAGCGGAGCTGATGTCTACAAACAGGATCTTCACATAAGTCCCTGGTCTGTCCAGATGTTGCAGGATGTAGTGCAGTCCCATGTTGACTGCATCATCCACAGACCTGTTTGCTCTGTAGGCAAACTGCAGGGGGTCCAGTAAGGGTCCAGTGGAGGCCTTCAGATAAGACAAAACCAGTCTTTCAAATGATTTCATGGCCACAGACGTTAGAGCCACAGGTCTGTAGTCATGAAGTCCAGTAATTTTGGGTTTCTTTGGGATGGGGATGATGGTGGAGCGTTTGAAGCATGAGGGGACTTCGCACAGCTCCAGTGATCTGTTGAAGATCTGTGTGAAGATGGGGGCCAGCTGGTCAGCACAGGTTTTTAGGCAGGCTGGTGACACACCATCTGGGCCTGGTGCTTTCCTTCTTTTGTTCTTTTTGAAGACCTGGCACACGTCATCTTTGCTTATCTGCAGTGCAGGTGTTGGGGAGAGGGGGGTTGCAGGAGGTGTGAATGGTGTTTTTTCAAACCTGCAATAGAACTCATTCAGATCGTCTGCCAGTTGTTGATACTTTCAACACCATTAACATCAATTCCATGTGACAATATTAAATCTAGAGTATGATTTCAACAATGAGTAGGTCCTGATATGTGTTGTGTAACCCCAATAGAGTTCAGAATGTCTATGAATGCTGATCCTAATGCATCTTTTTCATTATCAATGTGAATATTAAAATCACCAACAATTAAGACTTTATCTGCAACCAGCACTAACGCTGATAGAAAATCAGCAAATTCTTTAATAAAATCTGTATGGTGCCCTGGTGGCCTGTATACAGTAGCCTGTACAAACATCACAGGGGATTTATCATTAACACTTGTTTCTCTAGATAATGTTATATGAAGCACCATTACTTCAAAGGAATTATACTTAAAGCCTGCCCTCTGAGAAATACTGAGAATATTGCTAGAAATTCTAGCAACACCTCCCCCTTTGCCTTTTGGACGCGGCTCATTTTTATAACAGTAATCTTGGGGGGAAGACTCGTTTAAAATAATGTATTCATCTGGTTTTAGCCAGATTTCTGTCAAACAGAGCACATCTAGGTTATGATCAGTGATCATATCATTTACAAAAAGCGCTTTCGTAGAAAGGGACCTGATATTCAGTAAGCCAAGCTTTATCATTTGTTTCTCTGTATTATATATTTTTTTTATTTGTTGAACATCAATTAAATTGTTACTCTTAAATTGGTAAGTGGGGAGGGGACCAGAGCATATTACTGTGCCTGACATCATATTTGCAAGTTCACACACCTCTTTAACATTATTTTTAGTGATCTCCGACTGGCGAAGTCGAACATCATTAGCGCCGATGTGGATAACAATCTTACTGAATTTACGTTTAGCATTAGCCAGCACTTTTAAATTTGCCAAGATGTCAGGTGCTCTGGCTCCCGGTAAACATTGGACTATGGTGGCTGGTCTCTCTATTTTCATGTTCCGTACAATAGAATCGCCAAAAACTAGAGCACTTTCATCAGGTTTCTCAGTGGGTGCGTCACTGAGTGGGGAGAACATGTTTGATGTTTTGATCGGAACGGAAGAGCGGTGTTTTGACCCGCGACTATGCCGCCTCACAGTCACCCAGTTGCCCTGCTGCAGGGGCTCTGTAACCAGAACCGAACAATGTACGGGACTCCCTGAGCTAGTCGCATCCAAAGCAGTATCTACACCCTTCACATTCTTACAATCCTCAACTAAAGTTTGGATGCATGTCTCTAGTTCTAAAATCTTATCTGTCAGCCTAACTATTTCCCTGCATTTATCACATGTGAATCCCTCGTCGCCGACAGAGAGAGATAAACTATACATGTGGCAAGCGGTGCAAACAACAATAGCAGGAGAAGAAGCCATTACTCACTGTGATTGATGAATGATTCACTTACCATTGTTGTTTGATGAACTTGTGAAAAACGGAGTGAGAGAGAAATGAAACTGAGCGAGAAAAAATAAAACAATAATAGGCGTGAATAGAAACGCGAATGGAACTGCGAATGACAAGCTAACCGGCTAACGAATGCTAATGCACTGCACGCGCAGTTTTAGATTAAAAGTGAACGATCAAATTAGTTAGATTAGTTTGATAGATAATATCAGAAATATGGTGGGAATTAAGTTATATTTTATCTCTTTAAACAACAAAGAGTGAAAGTAGGATAGAGATTCAACAGAAAAGCGAAGCTACACGGAGCTACAATCGCAAACCTCTCAGCAGCACGGCAGACAGGAAATCAGTGGTTCAATCTGACTGTTATGAAGCGACGAGAATACATTTTGTACACAAAGAAAATAAAAATAATGACTTCATTCAACAATTCGTCTCCTCTGCATCAGCGTAGTGCCATTTTGGAGAATATCTGCTGGACGCAAATAGCGTACGCTGTTCTGTGTCAGCCACACCAAAAGGATACGCTGTTTTCGTTCAAATCAAACTGCTGAAAACGTATCCGTGTGGTGTGGCTGATGTAGCAGGGTTATGTTGTTACACCAGATTACAAGGCTTGAAATTGCGACCATTTTTTAGACTGGTTAATATTAGCTGTCAATCACTCAGTCACTGCTTTCCGCTGTCAGGTGATACATTTTTTTTTTTTTGTGAACAATTATTTTTATTAAGCAGTCATTTCAGTACAACACAAAATATAACACACCAATCCATACTGCAGCCATACACCCCACCCACCAACCCACCAGGCAGACCCACACTGTGCCGAGAAAAACAAGAAAAAAATAAAAACTTTTCTCCACTGCAGTGGAGACAAGTACAAGCTGCAATACCCAATCACAAGATAAATAAAAAATATACACAAATTCAAAATAAATTTAAAGATCTGGAGTCAAAACCACATCCTTTTCTAATAGGAATGATATGTCATGAGCAAGCTGAGACCAGAAAAGAGAAAGTGCAGAGCATTCCCAAACAAAATGTAAATATGTGTGCCCCCTGCGGACATAAATTGCAATTTGGGGAAGGTGACACATGCATATAGAAGCATTTTAAAGGGGACAGATAGAGTCTATGTAGTAATTTCCAATGGATTCAATGGTGACTTTAGCCATTTAGCCATTAAAACTTTTTAGAAGTTTTTATTCAAATTTTTTGATGCAATATCCTGCAAGGATGGATAGATATCTACACCTAAGTATGTGAAAGAATGCACCACTGGAATAAAACCAGAAAATGTTGCAGATCCAACACAAAAATTGAGAGGGAGCAGATATGACTTTGTCCAATTAATTTTGTACCCTGATAGATTACTAAACTGATTAAATAAATGTAAAACATGAGGGACTGATAGAACTGGATTGTCTAAAAATAGCAATATGTCATCTGCAAATAAAGATATGTGATGTGAAGTGTTTTTAACTAGGAAGTATACGTTCTGATGGATGTACAGCTTGAGCAAGAGGTTCTAGAGATAAAGCAAACAGTAAAGGTGAAAGAGGACAACCCTGGCAGGTGCCTCTTCCAATTGGAAATGATTGTGAATTTATCTGGCCAGTAAAAATGGTGGCTGAGGGATTAGCATAGAGGATTTTAATCATATTTATAAAGTTAGAGCTAAAACCTTGGTGATCTAGCACTGCCCACAAATAGTTCCACTCCAAATGGTCGAATGTTTTCATTGCATCTAAAGAGAGCAGCGGGAGAAATCAATTGTTCAGATGAGGAGATTATGTGAAGTAGTCTTCGCAGATTATTTGAAGCACAACGAGATTTAATAAACCCTGTTTGTTCATGATTAACAAGTTTAGTCATAAAGCCTTCTAGGCGGCAGGCTAAAACTTTTGAATAAATTTTAACATCTGTACCAATTAGAGAAAGTGGGTGAGGCGAAAGTGTAAGATGTGGGTTCACATTTAGAGTTGGAACTATATAGATCACAATAAAAGGAATGAAAAGTGTAATTTATGCTCTTCTGGTCAGTCAGAACCTCACCGGTTTGAGATTTCACCGCTGTAATATTAGCAAGTTTTTCACTATTACGTAGTCTTAGAGCCAGTAAATGGTGGCTAGGCCTGCTACCTTGAAAATAATAGTTTTGTCTGGATCTTTGAATAAGAAATTTGGCTCTCTCTCTAAGTTCTTTCCTAACAGTTTCAATTTTAGCTGCCGTACGATCAGAAAAAGTGTGTTGGTTTGCCTGTTCTAATGATCGGAGATTGGATTCCAGGTCAGAGATCTTCTTATGGTGAATTTTCTGGCGAAAGGAAGCAAATGATATTGAAAAATTCCTTATGAAGCCCTTTGTCACCTCCCACAATATCCGTGGGTTATCTACTGAGCCTTTATTGATGTCAATAAATTCACGTAGTTTACTTCTGAATTGATTACAAAAAAACTCATATTTTAATAAATTAGAATTAAAGAGCCATCTGGGGGCTCGCAAAGGTCGCTGGGTAATTGAAAGCTTAAAAATATTACTGCTATGGTCTGAAAGAGAAAGGGGAAAGATGTCGACTTCAAGTAGCATTGAGGTCAAAGGCGTACAGTTTTTGGAGAGAATGGTTGAAAGACTTCGAGTGGCTCCAATTAAAAATGGCTTAATTGTAAAAATGACCATAAAAGGTAAAGATAAATTTAAACTTATTGGAAAAGATTAATTTCTATCACTGCTGTGAACTGACCACCACACAGAATATGAAGAATATTAGATTAAAGCCGTTCCGCACAATTGGCAGAGATGAATGTAAAATTTAACTATGCATACACCATCCTAACCCTTGCCAAAGAGGAGCGCTCTCTCTGTGTTTAACCAAACTCAGATTAACTTAATTTGGTTTACAAAAGAAATCTGTCAGTGTTCTTTTCATTTTCTCTCTTTTTCAGCCCTTTGCATTTCCCACGGTAGATAGCTCCCTGACACCTGACAGCGGAAAGCATTGACTGGGTGATTGACAGCATTCTAAAATTTGCATTAAAGTTAAGAATGTAAAAATGAAATCTGTTAATATATAATTTGTAGTTGTGGTGCTCATTCATTTTTGGTGGGTGCTCCTAATTTTTTGCTGGTGCTCCTAACTTTTTAAAATAAGAATATAGAATTCGCAATAAGAATTCGTCCTCTTTCCTGCAATGTCACTAGAGATGAGAGGTATGATTTCATGAGCTCCGTTCATCTGATGTTAAACTTTATAGGCGTTAATTTCATGTTTAAATGATCAACTGTGAAAAAGTATGCCATGTGATGATATATTTGACTATCTTATGACTTTGAGTTATCAATTGGTTAAATTAAGTTTATTTGAGTGCCGTTAATGGGTGAATAGTATATTGCGTGAAATGGCAGCCTAGTATGGAAGCCCGTTTCCGCCACCTTGAGAAAAAATATAATTCTGTAAGTCATAATAATGAGAAACTTTCTCATAATTATGACTTAGTATCTCGTAATAATGACTTAGCCCTTACAATCTGACTTTGCAGCAGTTGGAATTGAACTGCTGGGTCGTCTGGCCAGAGGAGAACTGGCCCCTAGACTGAGCCTGGTTTCTCCCTAAGTTTTTTTTCTCCGTTCTGGCACCGATGGAGTTTTGGTTCCTTGCCGCTGTCGCCTCTGGCTTGCTTAGTTGGGGACACTTCATTTCCAGGGATGTCGTCAACTTGATTGAACAGAAACTTTTTGAACTGAACTGAGCTGGACAATGCCATCACTGAATTCAATAATGAATTGTCTTTAACTGAAAATTGAGTGTTTAATCTTGTCATTTTACATTATTGACACACTATTTTCCTATTTTGATATTGTGCAGTTGCTTTGACACAATTTGTATTGTTAAAAGTGCTATATAAATAAAGGTGACTTGACTTGACTTAGTTTCTCATAATACTGAGAAAATTTCTCGTAATAATGACTTAGCTTCTCGTAATAATGAGAATGTGGCTTAACTAATAATGACTTAGTTTCTCGTAATAATGGGAAACTTTCTCATAATAATGACTAAGTTTCTCGTAATAATGACTTAGTTTCTCGTAATAATGAGAAACTTTCCCATAATAATGACTTAGTTTCTCATAATAATGAGAAACTTTCCCATAATAATGACTTAGTTTCTCATAATAATGAGAAACTTTCTCGAAATAATGACTTAGGGTGAATCCCATTTCTCTGTCTTACCCCTTTCCCTTCCCCTACCCCTTCGTCTTACCCCTAGCCCTTGTCCCTCGAAACCGAGTGGTAAGCGCTAGGGGTGAAAACATACCCCTATGAAATGAGACACCACTTGGTTATGGTTACGTCATCGTACATTGTCGCTAGCTGGCTGCTACGTCACCAGAGGCGACAAGTGTTGATCACAAACTTCCAAGATGCGCCTGCAAGTGTGTGTATGTCGATTGCGTGTGTTTTATTAGTGATGTTTTTGCGATTGTTGTGCAAATCAGCGATGTAAAGCGTAGCAAACTAGCGATTTTTTTAAAACGTTTCAATTAAGAACATGGTTGCAAATATATATGTACAGGACTGTGTAGAGCACAAAACAAGACTGTCGTAATTTTTAAATCAATTATTTAAGACGAAAATGGGACTCTCTGGATGATCTGGCCGACATTGTTGCTGGTTGCTCAGTGTGTTCTGAGCACCCCTTGGTTTCAAGTAAGCTCGCGAAAATGCTTAGTTTTAAGGGGTATCTACTACTTCCCCTTAGCTTCGAAACGAGAATTGGGATAGCCCTTACTCTCATGTGAACGCGCAAAACTAAGGGGAAGGGGTAAGGGGAAGGGGTAAGACAGAGAAATGGGATTCACCCTTAATCCACCCATGCGCAATGCATGAGTGACGGCACGCTAGCGACATCTGCTGGTCAAAGCCATGCAGGAACACCACAAACATTGCTTGTTGTGTAATCTAAAGAGTATAATCTGTCATTAAATAACGATTTCAGATAAATTATCTGCATGTAGTATTGTTAATTTGTAGCACTTACCAAGTTACTCTGCCAGATAGTTATGGCTTCAAACATTGAAATACAGGCATTTTATGAAGAATTGAAAGCCATTACGGATATAAACTTAATTTATAGATGTTTATTTCAATGATTTATTAGTTTTATTAGCTGTCCCTTTCATGCATCACATGCTTCATACAGTAAGACATCTCATTTCAAAAGCACAAAGCATCGTTGTTCATTACCACAGCAACCGCTTGGTCTTCAGCGTCCCACACCGCTTCTTGCAGGACAAACTCTTAACATGAAAAATGCTTAAAGTGGCTTGAAGTACAAAGACAGATTGAACCAAATTCAGTACACAACTTAATGACATGCATACCTGTATACACAGGCATTCAGGTGGACTCAAAATATGAATGCAACGTAAAACAGCAACGCTTATGCAGCATTTTCTATAACGGTTTTCTAAAGGAAAATGCTTAACATGCAACTTTGGGTGTCGTGTTCAAATTCTGGGTTCTTATGCTTGCCTGTATGCATGATCAAATAATACTGTATCCTGAATTAGTCATTGTACTTTAAGCCACATTAAGCATTTTTCACGTTCACATGTCCTGTAAGAAGCGGTGGGATGCTGAAGACCAAGCGGTTGACGTGGTAACGAACAACTACGCTTTGTGCTAGCAAGATGAGATTGGGCTACTGTATAAACATTGTGGGCCTATGCATGTGATTTTTGTTGGAATATATTCCTCTATATCTGTTTGAAGCCATGAACTTCATTGTCTGGCAGAGTAACTTGCTGGTAAGTGCTACAAATTAACAAAAGACTACATTCAGATAATTTATCTGAAATCGTTATTTAATGATAGATTATACACTTTAGATTACAGAACAAGCAATGTTTGCAGTGTTCCTGCATGGCTTTGACCAAAAGATGTCGCTAGCGTGCCATGCGTTGCGCATGCGTGGAGTAAGTCATTATTTCGAGAAAGTTTCTCATTATTATGAGAAAATAAGTCATTACGAGAAAGTTTCTCATTATTACGAGAAAGTTTCTCATTATTATGAGAAAATACGTCATTATTTTGAGAGTTTCTCGTTATTATGAGATGTTAAGTCATTATTTCGAGAAAGTTTCTCAATATTATGAGAAAATAATTCATTATTTTGAGAAAGTTTCTCGTTATTACGAGATGTTAAGTCATTATTTCGAGAAAGTTTCTCATTATTATGAGAAAATAAGTCATTATTATGAGAAAATAAGTAATTATTTCAAGAAAGTTTCTCATTATTATGAGAAAATAAGTCATTAGTATGAGAAAATAAGTCATTATTTCGAGAAAGTTTCTCATTTCGAGAAAGTTTCTCGTTATTACGAGATGTTAAATCATTATTATGAGAGTTTCTCATTATTTCGAGAAAGTTTCTCATTATTATGAGAAAATAAGTCATTATTTCGAGAAAGTTTCTCATTATTATGAGAAAATAAGTCATTATTTCGAGAAAGTTTCTCATTTCGAGAAAGTTTCTCATTTCGAGAAAGTTTCTCGTTATTACGAGATGTTAAGTCATTATTATGAGAAAATAAGTCATTATTATGATAAAATAAGCCATTATTTCGAGAAAGTTTCTCATTATTTCAAGAAAGTTTCTCATTATTATGAGAAAATAAGTCATTATTTTGAGAAAATAAGCCATTATTTCGAGAAAGTTTCTCATTATTATGAGAAAAGTAATTATTTTGAGAAAATAAGCCATTATTTCGAGAAAATAAGCCATTATTTCGAGAAAGTTTCTCATTATTTCGAGAAAGTTTCTCATTACGAGAAAGTTTCTCATTATTATGAGAAAATAAGTCATTATTATGATAAAATAAGTAATTATTTCGAGGAAGTTTCTCATTATTATGAGAAAATAAGTCATTAGTATGAGAAAATAAGTCATTATTTCGAGAAAGTTTCTCATTTCGAGAAAGTTTCTCGTTATTACGAGATGTTAAATCATTATTATGAGAGTTTCTCATTATTTCGAGAAAGTTTCTCATTATTTTGAGAAGGTTTCTCATTATTATGAGAAAATAAGTCATTATTTTGAGAAAGTTTCTCATTATTATGAGAAAATAAGTCATTATTTCAAGAAAGTTTCTCGTTATTACGAGATGTTAAGTCATTATTATGATTTTCTCATTATTTCGAGAAAGTTTCTCATTATTATGAGAAAATAAGTCATTATTATGATAAAATAAGCCATTATTTTGAGAAAGTTTCTCATTATTTCAAGAAAGTTTCTTATTATTATGAGAAAATAAGTCATTATTTTGAGAAAATAAGCCATTATTTCGAGAAAGTTTCTCATTATTATGAGAAAAGTAATTATTTTGAGAAAATAAGCCATTATTTCGAGAAAGTTTATCATTATTATGAGAAAATAAGACATTATTATGAGAAAATAAGTAATTATTTTGAGAAAATAAGCCATTATTTTGAGAAAGTTTCTCATTATTATGAGAAAATAAGACATTATTTTGAGAAAATAAGCCATTGTTATGAGAAAGTTTCTCATTATGTATGAATTTTTTCCCCCTGAACATTATAATATATTAACTCATAATTATAAGAAAGTTTCTCAATATTATGAGATACAAGGCATAATAATGAGAAAGTTTCGCATTGTTATGATATAGTAAGTCGTTATTGTCATGAATCCGGTCTATGAACTTCCGTTCACTCATCACCAGAGCTCACTCGCTCACCACATGGATTCTTGCACTACACTAACTGTTGCACTTCACCACGGACTACCATTCCCATCATACATTGCACTGATGACACACACAGCTGATTGCACTGATTACACAGCTGATTCCCATCACACGCCTTACTTAAGCCATGGACTTCCTCAGTCAGATCGCCGAGTATTGTAAGCACATATCGCTACCCTAGCTGATAGTTACTTTATGGAGCCTATCTTAATTTTCATAGTCTTAGGCATAGTCTTGCCTTGCCTGTTTCGGATTGTGTTTTCCCCTGCCTGGATTATTGCTGTGTACCTGGATTATCTCTCTTTGCCTTGCCCTGTTGGATACTGTTCGCCGATCGAAGACCCACGCTTGTCCTAGGAGTACTCTTTGTCTTGCCTCTTTCATGTCTGTTTGCTGAACCATGCCTGTTTGTGACCACGCCTTTGAATAAAGCTCTGCACATGGATCTGCATGTTTCACGTCTTGTTCGCCCCGTAACAGAAAAGAAGGTTGTGCGCTCTTATTAACGGTGATAGTCACAGTATGCACGTCGGCTGACGTCATAGGTGAGAGGTTCAAATCGCAGCGCAATAAGAATTCGTCCTCTTTCCTGCATTGTCACTAGAGATGAGAGGTATGATTTCATGAGCTCCGTTCATCTGATGTTAAACTTTATAGGCGTTAATTTCATGTTTAAATGATCAACTGTGAAAAAGTATGCCATGTGATGATATATTTGACTATTAGTTTGAGTTATCAATTGGTTAAATTAAGTTTATTTGAGTGCTGTTAATGGGTGAATAGTATATTGCGTGAAATGGCAGCCTAGTATGGAAGCCCGTTTCCGCCACCTTGAGAAAAAATATAATTCTGTAAGTCATAATAATGAGATACTTTCTCATAATTATGACTTAGTCTCTCGTTATATTTAGAAATTTTCTCATAATAATGAGAAACTTTCTCATAATTATGACTTAGTATCTCGTAATAATGACTTAGCCCTTACAATCTGACTTTGCAGCAGTTGGAATTGAACTGCTGGTTCGTCTGGCCAGAGGAGAACTGGCCCCTAGACTGAGCCTGGTTTCTCCCTAAGTTTTTTTTTTTTCTCCGTTCTGGCACCGATGGAGTTTTGGTTCCTTGCCGCTGTTGCCTCTGGCTTGCTTAGTTGGGGACACTTAATTTCCAGTGATGTCGTCAACTTGATTGAACAGAAACTTTTTGAACTGAACAATGCCATCACTGAATTCAATAATGAATTGTCTTTAACTGAAAATTGAGTGTTTAATCTTGTCATTTTACATTATTGACACACTATTTTCCTATTTTGATATTGTGCAGTTGCTTTGACACAATTTGTATTGTTAAAAGTGCTATATAAATAATGGTGACTTGACTTGACTTAGTTTCTCATAATACTGAGAACATTTCTCGTAATAATGACTTTGTTTCTCATAATAATGAGAATGTGGCTTAACTAATAATGACTTAGTTTCTCATAATAATGAGAACATTTATCGTAATAATGACTTAGTTTCTCGTAATAATGAGAAAATTTCTTGTAATAATGACTTAGTTTCTCGTAATAATGAGAAACTTTCCCATAATAATGACTTAGTTTCTCATAATAATGAGAAACTTTCTCGAAATAATGACTTAGGGTGAATCCCATTTCTCTGTCTTACCCCTTTCCCTTCCCCTACCCCTTCGTCTTACCCCTAGCCCTTGTCCCTCGAAACCGAGTGGTAAGCGCTAGGGGTGAAAACATACCCCTATGAAATGAGACACCACTTGGTTATGGTTACGTCATCGTACATTGTCGCTAGCTGGCTGCTACGTCACCAGAGGCGACAAGTGTTGATCACAAACTTCCAAGATGCGCCTGCAAGTGTGTGTATGTCGATTGCGTGTGTTTTATTAGTGATGTTTTTGCGATTGTTGTGCAAATCAGCGATGTAAAGCGTAGCAAACTAGCGATTTTTTTTTTTAAAACGTTTCAATTAAGAACATGGTTGCAAATATATATGTACAGGACTGTGTAGAGCACAAAACAAGACTGTCGTAATTTTTAAATCAATTATTTAAGACGAAAATGGGACTCTCTGGATGATCTGGCCGACATTGTTGCTGGTTGCTCAGTGTGTTCTGAGCACCCCTTGGTTTCAAGTAAGCTCGCGAAAATGCTTAGTTTTAAGGGGTATCTACTACTTCCCCTTAGCTTCAAAATGAGAATTGGGATAGCCCTTACTCTCATGTGAACGCGCAAAACTAAGGGGAAGGGGTAAGACAGAGAAATGGGATTCACCCTTAATCCACCCATGCGCAATGCATGAGTGACGGCACGCTAGCGACATCTGCTGGTCAAAGCCATGCAGGAACACCACAAACATTGCTTGTTGTGTAATCTAAAGAGTATAATCTGTCATTAAATAACGATTTCAGATAAATTATCTGCATGTAGTATTGTTAATTTGTAGCACTTACCAAGTTACTCTGCCAGATAGTTATGGCTTCAAACATTACAGACTAATATTTCAGTGAAGAAATACAGGCATTTTATGAAGAATTGAAAGCCATTACGCATATAAACTTAATTTATAGATGTTTATTTCAATGATTTATTAGTTTTATTAGCTGTCCCTTTCATGCATCACATGCTTCATACAGTAAGCCATCTCATTTCAAAAGCACAAAGCATCGTTGTTCATTACCACAGCAACCGCTTGGTCTTCAGCGTCCCACACCGCTTCTTGCAGGACAAACGCTTAACATGAAAAATGCTTAAAGTGGCTTGAAGTACAAAGACCGATTGAACCAAATTCAGTACACAACTTAATGACATGCATACCTGTATACACAGGCATTCCGGTGGACTCAAAATATGAATGCAACGTAAAACAGCAACGCTTATGCAGCATTTTCTATAACGGTTTTCTAAAGGAAAATGCTTAACATGCAACTTTGGGTGTCGTGTTCAAATTCTGGGTTCTTATGCTTGCCTGTATGCATGATCAAATAATACTGTATCCTGAATTAGTCATTGTACTTTAAGCCACATTAAGCATTTTTCACGTTCACATGTCCTGTAAGAAGCGGTGGGATGCTGAAGACCAAGCGGTTGACGTGGTAACGAACAACTACGCTTTGTGCTAGCAAGATGAGATTAGGCTACTGTATAAACATTGTGGGCCTATGCATGTGATGCAAGAAAGTGACAGCTAATAAAACTAACAAATCATCGAAATTTTTTCATTAAATTTATATGTGTAATGGCTTTCATTTCTTCATAAAATGCGTGTGATTTTTGTTGGAATATATTCCTCTATATCTGTTTGAAGCCATGGACTTCATTGTCTGGCAGAGAAACTTGCTGGTAAGTGCTACAAATTAACAAAAGACTACATTCAGATAATTTATCTGAAATCGTTATTTAATGATAGATTATACACTTTAGATTACAGAACAAGCAATGTTTGCAGTGTTCCTGCATGGCTTTGACCAAAAGATGTCGCTAGCGTGCCATGCGTTGCGCATGCGTGGAGTAAGTCATTATTTCGAGAAAATTTCTCATTATTATGAGAAAATAAGTCATTATTACGAGAAAGTTTCTCATTATGAGATGTTAAGTCATTATTTCGAGAAAGTTTCTCAATATTATGAGAAAATAATTCATTATTTTGAGAAAGTTTCTCGTTATTACGAGATGTTAAGTCATTATTTCGAGAAAGTTTCTCATTATTATGAGAAAATAAGTCATTATTATGAGAAAATAAGTCATTATTTCGAGAAAGTTTCTCATTTCGAGAGTTTCTCGTTATTACGAGATGTTAAATCATTATTATGAGAGTTTCTCATTATTTCGAGAAAGTTTCTCATTATTATGAGAAAATAAGTCATTATTTCGAGAAAGTTTCTCATTATTATGAGAAAATAAGTCATTATTATGAGAAAATAAGTCATTATTTCAAGAAAATTTCTCATTACTATGAGAAAATAAGTCATTAGTATGAGAAAATAAGTCATTATTTCGAGAAAGTTTCTCATTTTGAGAAAGTTTCTCATTTCGAGAAAGTTTCTCGTTATTACGAGATGTTAAGTCATTATTATGAGTTTCTCATTATTTCGAGAAAGTTTCTCATTATTATGAGAAAAGTCATTATTATGATAAAATAAGCCATTATTTCGAGAAAGTTTCTCATTATTTCAAGAAAGTTTCTCATTATTATGAGAAAATAAGTCATTATTTTGAGAAAATAAGCCATTATTTCGAGAAAGTTTCTCATTATTATGAGAAAAGTAATTATTTTGAGAAAATAAGCCATTATTTCGAGAAAGTTTCTCATTATTTCGAGAAAGTTTCTCATTATTATGAGAAAATAAGTCATTATTACGAGAAAGTTGCTCATTATTATGAGAAAATAAGTCATTATTTCGAGAAAGTTTCTCATTACTATGAGAAAATAAGTCATTATTTCGAGAAAGTTTCTCATTTCGAGAAAGTTTCTCGTTATTACGAGATGTTAAGTCATTATTATGAGTTTCTCATTATTTCGAGAAAGTTTCTCATTATTATGAGAAAATAAGTCATTATTTTGAGAAAATAAGCCATTATTTCGAGAAAATAAGCCATTATTTCGAGAAAGTTTCTCATTATTATGAGAAAATAAGTCATTAGTATGAGAAAATAAGTCATTATTACGAGAAAGTTTCTCATTATTATGAGAAAATATGTAATTATTTCGAGGAAGTTTCTCATTATTATGAGAAAATAAGTCATTATTTCGAGAAAGTTTCTCATTTCGAGAAAGTTTCTCGTTATTACGAGATGTTAAATCATTATTATGAGAGTTTCTCATTATTTTGAGAAAGTTTCTCATTATTATGAGAAAATAAGTCATTATTTTGAGAAAGTTTCTCATTATTATGAGAAAAGTCATTATTATGAGAAAATAAGTAATTATTTCAAGACAATTTCTCATTATTATGAGAAAATAAGTCATTAGTATGAGAAAATAAGTCATTATTTCGAGAAAGTTTCTCATTTTGAGAAAGTTTCTCATTTCAAGAAAGTTTCTCGTTATTACGAGATGTTAAGTCATTATTATGAGTTTCTCATTATTTCGAGAAAGTTTCTCATTATTATGAGAAAATAAGTCATTATTATGATAAAATAAGCCATTATTTCGAGAGTTTCTCATTATTTCAAGAAAGTTTCTCATTATTTCAAGAAAGTTTCTCATTATTATGAGAAAATAAGTCATTATTTTGAGAAAATAAGCCATTATTTCGAGAAAGTTTCTCATTATTATGAGAAAAGTAATTATTTTGAGAAAATAAGCCATTATTTCGAGAAAGTTTCTCATTATTTCGAGAAAGTTTCTCATTATTATGAGAAAATAAGCCATTATTTTGAGAAAATTTCTCATTATTTCGAGAAAGTTTCTCATTATTATGAGAAAATAAGACATTATTTTGAGAAAATAAGTCATTGTTATGAGAAAGTTTCTCGTTATGTATGAATTTTTTCCCCCTGAATATTATAATATATTAACTCATAATTATAAGAAAGTTTCTCAATATTATGAGGCATAATACAAGGCATAATAATGAGGCATTATACAAGGCATAATAATGAGAAAGTTTCGCATTATTATCATATAGTAAGTCGTTATTGTCATGAATCCGGTCTATGAACTTCCGTTCACTCATCACCAGAGGTCACTCGCTCACCACATGGACTCTTGCACTACACTAACTGTTGCACTTCACCACGGACTACCATTCCCATCATACATTGCACTGATGACACACACACACACACAGCTGATTGCACTGATTACACAGCTGATTCCCATCACACGCCTTACTTAAGCCATGGACTTCCTCAGTCAGATCGCCGAGTATTGTAAGCACATATCGCTACACTAGCTGATAGTTACTTTCTGGAGCCTGTCTTAATTTTCATAGTCTTAGGCATAGTCTTGCCTTGCCTGTTTCGGATTGTGTTTTCCCCTGCCTGGATTATTGCTGTGTACCTGGATTATCTCTCTTTGCCTTGCCCTGTTGGATACTGTTCGCCGATCGAAGACCTACGCTTGTCCTAGGAGTACTCTTTGTCTTGCCTCTTTCATGTCTGTTTGCTGAACCATGCCTGTTTGTGACCACGCCTTTGAATAAAGCTCTGCACATGGATCTGCACGTTTCACATCTTGTTCGCCCCGTAACAGAATACTCGGTATTCTGTCAAGTGTAGGGACAGTTGCAACATGTCCAACATGCTGTCCCTTACCACAACATTGATACACTTGGTTAGCTGCTAGTTGGTCAAACTAGTTCTTAAGACAGTCTTAAGTTAGTGACTATGTTCTTGCAACTGGCCTTAGTTCAGTAACCTTTCACATATGTTAACAGAAGTAGGCTAATATTACATTTTAGTGTATTGATTCTGATTAAATTAATATTTTGTAGTTCAAATGTATTGTAATAATTAACCAAGACAAGGTTGTTACTTGTTACTAGAATTTTTTTTCTTCCATTTACTATTCTTTGTTTTTATACAGCCAATTTAACTTATTAAAGACCATGTCTATGCACAAATAAAATAAGGAAACTGCAAAATGATATTTAAGAATGGTTTTAATTACATTTTAATGAATGCCCTGTTGTGGGGTCAGTTGCAACATTTGACTTTGTCTATTCAAGTATAAATTGTATGTATATAATCATATGTGCACGTGTTACAGCAATGTGGGTGAGTAGCCGACTGATGTGGCTTTATTGTATTAAAATTATGGCTTTCTAATGCAAACAGTCTCTGAAAAACTAAAGGAAATGCAAAAAGTGTTGCAACCGTCCCCACTCTCTCCTACAGATGAAGAAAAATCACTCCCAGTTCTTGAATGGAATACATTCAGATAATCTTAAATACTGAAAGCACTCTTTGTTTGTTGTTTGTATGTTTCTATGCTCCTCATTATTTGCTACTTGCTTGTATGTTTTGAAGTTTAAAATTCTTAACATACAAGTGTTTATTTTTTTTTTCAATTTGTAATTATTTTAAAAAGTACTTAATTACTTATTGTATATGTAAATGTACATTATGTAAATGTAAGAATTTTAAGATTCTCAAGTCGGTAAACATTAATTAATAAGGGGGAAAAAAAGTAGATCAAGAATCGTTCTGGAATCGGATCGTGACTCTCGGAATCGAAAAGGATAGGATTGTGAGGTGACCAAAGATTCCCACCCCTAGTCTCAGCTGATCGTCCAGAGTCACGTCATGGCTGATCATCCGGAGTTACGTCACTTCTCAGCTGATCATCTAGAGTCACGTCATGTCTCAGCTGATCATCCAGAGTCACGTCACTTCTCAGCTGATCATCCAGAGTCACGTCACATCATCGCCGATCATCCAGAGTCACGTCACGTCATCGCTGATCATTCAGAGTCACGTCACGTCATTGCTGATCATCCAGAGTCATGTCACATCTCAGCTGATCGTCCAGAGTCACGTCACGTCTCAGCTGATCGTCCAGAGTCATGTCACGTCTCAGCTGATCGTTCAGAGTCACAGCACAGCTCAGCTAAACGTCCAGAGTCACGTCACATCACGGCTGATCATCCAGAGTCACACCATGTCACAGCTGATCATCCATAATCACACCGTGTCACAGCTGATCATCCATAATCACACCGTGTCACAGCTGATCATCCATAATCACACCGTGTCACAGCTGATCATCCAGAATCACACCGTGTTAGTGTTGTTTTTGGCGGCCTGTTTTAATTTTAGTTTTAGTCTAGTCTTTGTGTGAAGCTGTCATTTTAGTTTTTATTAGTTTTAGTCACGTTCATACTCTTTTTAGTCTAGTCAAGTTTTAGTCAACTAAAAGTCTGAGCATTTTAGTCTTATTTTAGTCAGAATTATCCATGACTATTCTCGTCTAGTTTTAGTCAACGAAAACTGATGACATTTAGTCTAATTTTAGTCAATGAAAATTGTATTTTAGTCTCTTTTTAGTAATGCAATTCTATTTAATCCAGTCAATATAGTATAAGTACCTAGTAGTATAGACGAAACCAAAATTTTCTTTTAGCCAAACCCATTTCAAACAAGGTTATCTTATTATAATATTGTTACCTTATAGACTCAAGAATACATCCAAAGACACTCTGATTTGAATTTACAACATTTATTTTACCAACCAAACATATTAGAAGTACACACACATAAATTTAAATAAATAAAAACAATAAATAAAATAAAATAGCATCACATGACAATGCCAGAAAAAAATATATAAATTCAAGTTTAACAAAGAGAAACAAGGTGCTTGAATGCTCGAGCTAACGTACAATAACATACTAAAAAGTGCAAATAAAATGTGTGTGTCTGTTACTTGTATTGCTTGTAAACTGAAGTCAGTTGAAGCCGGCCATCAGTCCCTTTCTCTGTGTCATACTTAACTTTGGCTGGTTCTCAATATGCGTTCTTCAGCGAACTTGCGTCCTTGTGTTCTCGTTCTACGTCATCATTAACCGTAGAAGTTCAGTTCCAATTCTCAAGAACGCAAGTACAGAGGACGCATGAAAGTGCCCGGATGTGTTCTTTATATCGAGGATGCATCGAGTGCAGACTTGAGAGAATCGAGCCATTAGAAATCCCAGAAGACGCTGCAGGCAGCCGGTGTACGGAAGCCTGTAAGCTTTAAACTCGCTCTAGCAAATACTTGATGGCTCTTGAAGTTGAAAGTAAACATTTATCGTTTTGTTTTGCTTAATTTTAATAAAGTTATAAGACCCGAAGAAAGTCTGCATTTTTATTGCCATATTAAAATGAATCTTAACAGTTAAACTTATAACGCTGTAAAATAAAACGATATACAATTATATGAAAGTAATATCTATAATAGTATGAAATGTTTTAATAAGTTATGACATTTGTTTGTAATGTTATGTTATGTTATATTTATTGTTCATTGGCTGCTGCTTATGTTGAGACTATGCGGTCAGTTAAGCAAGAACGCAGTACATCTCAATTCCCATAAGGGTGCGTTCTGTGTCCTTGTCCTTCCGAGTTCGTTCTTCCAAGGAAGCTTGGCAAGACCGGTCTCCACAAGAACGCAAGTCCGTTCTTTGCATTTTTGGAATTGAGAAACAGCCTTTGTTTGTTGTCGTCTTCTAAATAATGCCGCGAGTGGGGATTGAGGAAGTAACGTCGCCTGCGTCTGTGCAGATTGTTGCCAAGTCCGCGGTTTTCCCGCGGAACTGGGCTACTTTAACACTGTTGCCGCGGGTTGTTTTTCATGTCCGCGGGTTGAAGCGACCCCAATAACGTGATATTTAGCCCCTGGAATTCTGGAATGGAATATTTAGACCCTGGAACTTTACCGGGGAACCCCCCTCGAAATGCAATAGGGCTAGTTTTGAGTAGCAATTGGGCAGGTTTTGTTGCGAAAACCTGGCAACCCTGACAGCCCCTGAAGTAACGTTAAGTCACATGAAACCGAAATACTGCATAATAATAATAACGCGACTAAACAAGACGAAATAACGTTATAACATTTCGTTTCGTCTCGTTTTGGTCAACGAAAATGAAGAGACATTTTAGCATAGTTTTTATTTTGTAAACCACATTTAGTCTCGTTTTTATTCGTCAACGATATTGCATTATACATTTAATTATCGTCATCATCACATGACCAGCATTTACGTTGCGTCTTGTCTCGTTTTCGTCACGTGATAAAGGTTCGTTGACGACGATATTTAGTCATAATTTTCGTTGACGAAAGCAACACTACACTGTGTCACAGCTGATCATCCAGAGTCACACCGTGTCACAGCTGATCATCCAGAGTCACACCGTGTCACAGCTGGTCATCCAGAGTCACATCACATCACAGCTGATAATCCAGAGTCTTGTCACATCCTGTCCGTCACACCCATATATTCAAGGTCAGTTCTTCGAAATCCCAGTCTGGTATCCAGTGTGAGGGATGCACCGCTGGTGTCTGCACGCGCAGCTGGTATCCCCAAACCCACTCATTCTAGCCCTCCTGTTCCCGAACTGATTCCCCTGTCTAAAGTGCTTCCCATGATGGGAATCACTTTTTGGTGTGTTTGGGTGCATACACCACCACAGAACTCCCAGAGGCGGCAGCGTCCACTATGATGTTTCTAGAGGTGGCGGCTGAGGCTGCAGAACCTCCTGAGGTAGTGGCGCTCAGTGCCGTGTTCCCCGAAGCGATGGTGCCTGTTATAGTTTTTCCAGAGGTGGCGGCACATGCTGCAGAACCTCCCGAAGCGGCGGTGCTCGCTTCAGCTCCTTGTGTGGTTGTGGCTCCCATTAATGCACTTTCAGCTCGTCATGTTACGGTCGAAGGAACCGTAGATGAACTCTCTCAGTATCCTTATGGTACCACTGTAGAACCTCCAGAGGTGGTGGCATCCGCTGCAGATTCTCTTAAGGTGTCAGTGGTACTCACTTGTGAATTCTCGCCCTGTCCTGTCACGGCTAAGGAGGCCATCTGTGAGCTCTCGCCCTGTCCTGTCACGGTTATGGAGGCCGTCAGTGAACTTTTGCTTTGCTCTGGGCCAGCTGATGGGCCCATCTCCGAACTCTCATCCTGTTGTGAATCAGCTTTGGAGGCTGATTGTTATTTGTCTGTCTGTATAGATGCTGATTTTGAACTCTCTGTCTTGCCCGTTTCTGTCAATCTGTTTTATGAACTGTCAGTCTGCCCAGGATCAATCTATGAATCAGTTTTTGAATTGTCTGTCTGTCCCATTTCCCCTAATGAGTAATGTGGAACCACCTGTCCATCCAGTTCCTAACGAGATACCTTTTATCTGCCCCATTAGTCCAGTTGTGAGCCCAGAAACTGTTAATGCATTATATGTTTATCCCGTTAACCCTGTCACTGCCATAGAGACCATTCATGAACTGTCTTCTTGTTCTGTTTCTTTAAATGTGTCTGTCCTGCCAGTTCAAGCTAGGGAGTCCATTTATTAACAGCTTTCCTGTCCAGTTACAGTCAATGAGTCAATTTTTTAACTGCCTGTCTGTCCAGTCACTGTCAATGAATTACATTTTGAATCGTCTGCCAGTCCAGTTTTGATCAGGGAGTTTGCTTATTGACTGTCTGCCCTCTCAGTTGCCAGCAGAGAAAACATTGATGGACTTCCTATGTTCCCTGCCTCAGTCCTTGAGTCCGTACATGCTCTCTCTGTTTCTTGTTTCTTGTCTCAGCACATAGAGACTCCTTCACCTAGATATCACACTATAGAGACTGTGTCTGTTCCCCGAACTAGAAAATACAGAAACCGTCAAAACCAATTTATGAGTAACCATTTAATTGATGCTCAACAAATAAAAAATGTTTACAATACACAGAAACAATTGATTAAACTTGGCTAACTGAATATCAGGTCCCTTTCTACAAAAGTACTTTTTGTAAATGATTTGATTAATGATCATAACCTAGATTTGCTCTGTTTGACAGAAACATGGCTAAAACCAAGTGCAGTATGGAGTACCTCAAGGCTCAGTACCTCAAGGCTCAGTACTAGGGCCGTTACTTTTCACGCTTTATATGTTACCCTTGGGAAATATCATTAGGAAACACAGGGTTAGCTTTCACAGTTATGCTGATGATACTCAGCTCTATATTTATTCACGGCCTGGTGAGAAACACACCAAATTGAGAAACTTATGGAATGCATAGTCGATATAAAAAACTGGATGACGAGTAATTTCTTACTGCTAAATTCTGAAAAAACAGAGGTGTTAATTATCGGACTTAAACCCCCCACAATTATTAACCTAGAACACTGTCTAGCACTTCATGGCTGCTCTGTTGATTCTTCGTCATCAGTCAAAAACCTAGGTATGCTATTTGATAGCAATCTCTCCTTTGACAGCCACGTTTCTAGCATTTGTAAAACTGCATTTTTTCATCTTAAAAATATATCTAAACTGAGACCAATGCTCTCAATGTCATATGCAGAAATATAAATTCATGTGTTTATGACCTCAAGGTTAGATTATTGTAATGCAGTGTCAGTGAGTCGTGGGACGCCCTGGCAAGGAGAGATGCCAGTGAGCAAAGGTTCTTTGAAGCTGAGAGTAAGAGCATGGAATTACTGTGGTCCAAGTTTGGAGCGCCGGACATAGACTCTTTTGTAACACAGTTCAAGTCTGCTTTTGCTCGGGCTAAGGTGCTCGGGGAAGGTAAAGTAGTGCCATGGACGCAGCAAGGGGTCGAAAGTGGTAAACTAGATAGGAAACTCCATGAACTCAGGGAGGCTGTGTACACTTGGAGAGACTATCGGCCACATGGAAAGGACAAATGGATGCTCTTTTTATCATTGAGGGATGACAAGGAGCAACTGATGGATGGGTGGACATACCGACGTGAAAATGAGGTCATGAAGAGGAACAGTACAGGACTAAAGGACGATGGCGACGGTGACAGAGGTGAGGAGGAAAAGGATGAAGATGTGGGAGGTGATGACGCGGTCGGTGAGCATGTCACAACGGCTATCGACAGCCTTACAGCTGAAGATAACATCACCTTTACCCAACCAGTAACCCTTGCTATTGCTACTCCACCTGTTAACAACCGGCCTGCTGTTGTCAATCCGTCCATTAATGGGCAGGGAAACGTATATGTCATGAGCTGAAACTTTAATTTCAGCTGCAGTTAATTAGGGTTTGGGCTTCCCTACTTCAATGATACATTATTGATTAATTTAATCCTAATCGATCCTATCAATTTTAATGACGACACCATTACATTTTAATTAGGAACTACAATTTCTAATTTGAAATCTAATTTAATTTGCAATCAAGTTTTGGTTCCACCTGTTAGGCCTTATTTTCTCTCCTTCAGTTATTTAATTAACAAAGCTAAATTTTTATAGGTTTCCCTTTGCTTAAGCCTGTTAGTAGATAGTGCTCCCCCTCGTGCTTGGTTGATGAAGTGACATTGCCTCCACTGTGGGTCACAGCAAGTCACCTGTTCTGACATAACCTGGGGCCTCATTTATAAAATGTTGTGCAGAAACCATCCTAAATTTGTTCTAAGATCATTTCGCAAAAGTGCGTAAGTGCGATTCAGAGAAAACGAACGTGCGCACAAAAACACGTGCGTACGCCTCTCTTCCAGATGTGACGTTTATAAATCGCAAATGATCTTGAAATTGTGCGCAGCTGACTGCTGTCAGATCTCCGCCTTGTAAACGCCCCTTTAATATCATTATCATATAAAAGAGCACATGCCAATATCCAAATTTCTATGCTTGAGAATGACGAGCACAAAGAAAAAATAAACTTTACTGAGTCTGAAATTGAGTTTTGAGAGTTTCGTGCGGGGACGTTTTTTGAGAGTCTCTCCAGTGGGCTTTCACACAAAACAAACTTTGTGGCATGGCAGTGTAAAGCGCAGGCTGTGAACGAGGTAGGGGGGCAGCAAAGGTCACTAAAAGACGTTAAAAAAAGGAAAGAAATTACAGTCCAAAAAACGCGTTGTCTTCTCATTGCACGGTTTGCAATATCTTGGAAACGCTAATGCTGCCATTCTGCTTCTTGCAAACTACTACTTCATAGGCCATAGATGCATAGGAATTATTAACATGCGTGGATCCAAATTATTTCATAATGTGTAATTATTCTTTGGACAAACAATGTGTGTGTGGTTATATTTTTTTTCTATTGACTATTATCAAAATTACTACTAGAAACAACAGAAATAATAATAATGGTAGTAGTGGTAGTAGTAGTAGTAGTAATTATTAAACAATAAGGTTTCCAAAAGTAAGAATAAACTACGAATTCAAGTAAAATTTCCAGTCATCTTATAAAAAGTGAGCATCCTACTTTTAAAATCACTTGCTATGACAACTAATAAAAAGTGTAGTATCACAAAATTCTAGCAAAACTAAAAAAAAAACATTATAGAAAGAAAAATTGGATGTTTCATATCATAATAAAATAAATTATTACACGATTATGGTCTCAGATCTGAAAAAAAACCTGCATGTGATTTGGAATTTCTTTATATTTACAGTTTACTAATGCTGCTCAAATGTGCCAATAATGTACTGACACAAACATATCTAGTGTATTTTATACAAATATAACTGATGTAAATGACAAAAACAAAGTTTAAGACTGATGTCTCTATTCATTTTCACAGAAGCAAAGCAGCAGATGTTATAAATAAAAACAGTTAACTATGTTATTGAATAGAATATATTAAAACCGTTATTGAACGACATATTCTTATAGGCTACACGGACAAAACAGTTGGAGATGTTTATGCATTTTATTTTATTTTTTATTTTATTTTACGCTATATTAGTAAAACCAGACGTCGCCAGTTCTCTTGTAAAATAAAATAATAAAAAAACAACAACAAGGAATAAACTGTGTAGTCTAGAATGCAAGTAAAGAACTCTCAACATTAGGCTACTAAAAAGGTCAGTTTAATCTCGCAAAAACTCCCGTTAATAAAAAAATCTGACTACACTGCACAATTAATCTCTCACACTGCATCTTTGTTGTTTGATGAATTATTTTATTAGATATTCAAATAGCTGCAGTACTCTGACTTTGCCACAAGGAAAAGTGCGTACGTCTGCTCAGACCTTGACGTGGCGGTAAGCACTTCTCCACGTCAAAGACCGTCTTTATAAATATGAGCTTTGGCGTGGATTTAAGCGTACGCACACTCTAAGATCAAATCTGAGCGTACGCACGCTTTATAAATGAGGCCCCTGGTGTGGGCGGGGGGGAAACCGAATACCTCCATTCTAGTATTGCAAAGTGAAGGCACGCGGCAGGCCTCAGCAATCGGGCATCGGAGGAGGAGTCAACAAAGGCTGACTGGGCGAAGGTGCGGATATACCACCCCGGCCATCTATTGACGAGGTACGTCAGACTTCGTGTCCACGCTGATGGATAGCCCCGGGATATAGCTCCACACCTTTTCAGGTCAGCAGACATTGCCTCACCCGAATGCCGCCCGGTTGTGCCAAAAGCCATAGCTTGTTTGAGAGGCTCACTGCAATACGACGGGGACGGAGTATTTGGCAGGACCCTTACAGGAGCTCACCTGGTGCTGGACGGTGGGCCTTGCTGCTGGGCTCCGCTGGACCATTTTAATTTCTCACCAAGCATAGGGTTTAAGAACTTAACCTTCCAATTAGCAAAACCCCAAAAGAAAATTAGGGTTTTCTCAATACTTAGGTCAGTTTGTTTTATCCTTCTAAAACAGCAAAACCAAACCCCTAAGTGTATCGACTCAACAGCGCCACCTGACCTGAACGGCCTGACGAGGTGGAACAAGGCGCCGAGGAAGAGATCAACTGGCTAAAAGAGACTCTAACAGCTACTATTAGATTAATTAGATCAACCGGAACCGGGAACACTTCCCATAACACACGATGTACTCGTTACATCGTAAGAAGATTGGCATCTACCCTAATAGTTGTTTCTTTCTTATTCTGTTTCTCAGTCCGTGTCCGGATCAGATGGTGGATCGGCGCCGGGAGATGATGTCTGCGGCCCTGATCGTCAGCGATGAGCCCCAGAGACATATCCCCAGTGAAGACCTCGACTAAAATACAATAAAGCTAAAAATAAAACAAATAATTAAAAATTTAATAATAAAAGTACCTAACTACATAATACTATTATTGTTAGAAATTGCAACAATATAAAAATAGAAATATAATACATTTATACATTTAAAAATTTAATTAAAACAATAAGTAAACAATGAATAAACAATAATATCCTGGCCAGAGGAGAACTGGCCCCCCGACTGAGCCTGGTTTCTCCCGAGGTTTTTTTCCCCATTCTGTCTCAGAGGGAGTTTTGGTTCCTTGCCGCTGTCGCCTCTGGCTTGCTCAGTTGGGGACACTTAATTTCTAGCGATTATCATAAATTTGATTTCACAGATACTATTTAAACTAAACTTAGCTAGACAATGACATCTCCGAATTCAATAATGAAATGCCTTTAACTGAAAATTGAGTGTTTAATCTTATTATTATACATTACTGACACTCTATCCTCCAACTTGATACTGTTAAGTGCTTTGACACAATCTGTATTGTTAAAAGCGCTATATAAATAAAGGTGACTTGACTTGACTACTACCCAAGGAATGGAACAAGTCAAGGCAGACTACGCTAATCACTCTAACAAGCTACAGTATGCAGAACATCTACTGGAAAAGTCAAAGTCTGACTTCAGAGATAAGAACGGCAGAATCAAAGCCCTTGAAACTCACCTGGATGAGTCAAGGAAAGAGATCAGCTGCCTAACACGACAGCTCGACTACAACAAAAAGGAGACCGACAGTGTCCGAGAGGATCTCAAACACGCCTACGAATTGCGCCGTGAGCCGTCGAGGACACAACGTGCATGGACCTTACCCCTGCCGGGCAGGACCGGGTCACCGAACAACCTCCACACCTGAAGTGTGCAGCTTCCATGACCGGCAGCCTGCTCACACAAAGACTGATTACCAACTGCTCCGAGAAGCCTTCATTAAAGAGTTCGCTGACCCAAGTTCAAGTTCAAGATTTATTTGTCACATACACGATTATACAGAGAGTATTAACCAGCAGTGAAATGTGAGTCAGGTCCGCTCCATGGACAGTGCAATATTGTAGAAAACAACACAAAGAAGTATACATAAAATGAAATGAATAAAAAAAAGATATAAAGAACAAAATATAAAATAATGTGCATGATAGTATACTGTAGACTTAAATATTAAGATAAGATAAGCATGACTGTACAAGAGAGGAATGTGCAAATAGGTTGTACATGGTTGACATGTAGCAGCAATCTCAAAAAATAAATAAAAATATAAGATACCAAAACACAGAAAGTGATGTGTGCAAATGACACTGTCAGTATGAGGTAGAGAATAATGAGTGTGAGTATCTTACTGATTGTGAGTGATTAATAAGTGAAGTCATGGTGATGTTAAGAGGCTGAGTTTGAGTTCAGAAGTCTGATGGCCTGGGGGGGGGTCTGAACAAGGACTAGTGGCTGCCCTGAGACGAGACAAGGTCGTCATGAACCTCCTCAAGCCTACTACAGCCGACTTAGACAAGCATACTTCGGAACTCGCAACGAACCGGACATGGAAGACGATCTTCAAAACTTCAAAACTCTCTTCCTAAGAAACCTCCATCCGGGAGTAAGCCACCATCTTGGCGTTCTCGCATGTCCACGAACAATGAATAACCAGCAGTTGCGAGACTTGGCACAGAAAGCCTACGGCAAACAAAAGATGGCCTCAGAAAAGGGTGCCAAAACCCCCGCAGTTCTTGTCAAGTCAAGGGCTGGCTCTAGACGGCGCCCAACGCCAAGACAGCGCCAAGCCGCTACCCAGAGAGTGGAATGTACATTCGTCCAACAAAGAATGGGACTCCCACGCTGGTACCCGACCTAAACAGAGGTATGACTGATGGGATGGACCGCATGGACGACAACGCTCACCTGGACGTCACTGGGAGAAGTCATGGGACCAACAGATTGAGGAAAAGGGCTCACAGTCCTCCTTTACTGAGCATTCTGCTCGCTAATGTCCAATCCTTGGAGAATAAGATGGACGATCTTAGAGCCAGGTGTAATGAATTTTAATCATTTACATTGTTTAATTTAGCTCTTTTGTTTAAGCTTTATTTTAGCTTTAGGGAATCTTACGATTTGATATGGATATGATCAATTGGTATTAATCAAAACGTCCTTATTTAACACTCGCCCAGCGAGTTGTTAAATTTCAGTATATCTGAGAAATTCTGTTTATTCTCGTGGCCACAATATAATAATTCAGAATTATTTAAATAACCGTATGACAGTTATGAGCATAGGTAACGTTATCTGAGCGAAGTTTGATTTGAATATTTCACAACAGAACACAGAACACTTCTCTATAAATCAACAAGAGTTTATTTGCTATCTTACTACAATACATGAACTAAGCTAAATAACATAAAACAAAATACATACATACACACACGCACAGGCAGTGAATTTAATTGAGAATGATTACAATCTAGCGCTGTCCTATTTCCACACGATTTTACTCGTGTCGATCATCAAATGGAGAACTCTCTTAATTTTACTTTAGAGATAGATGCCCCACGACAGATGTTGGAAACCCCCGCGTGTTGTGTCGTTGCGTCACTCTTGGGGATGCCCTTCTGTTGTTGCTTGACTGGTTGCTCGGTGTCTTTGATGCTCGAAGTTCTTTTCGATTTCTTATGGCTTTAGATGTTGAAGTTCCTTTCGCGTAGCTTCAGACTTTCTTCAGAGATTTAACTAGATGTTGGTTAAATGTTCAAACTCGGCCAGATGTTATGGCTGCGAGCTTTTGGAGTAGCCCCAGTTTCAAAGAAGCACGCGATTTCCGAGCAGAACAGAGAGAGCCAGAGCGGGGATCCGCTTTTTAAAAGGGACTGACGTCAGAGGCCTTCCGTTCAACCCCCAGAGGCTTCCACCAACCAGATTGTCCCTCTGGACGGAGGTCCACCTTTTCCATGCAGTAAATTTATCTGCTTAGTTATTTAGTCACATGAAGAAAATATATTTTAACACGTTCTAATCACACATTATTATACTCAATATTAACTTCCCATGCACACCATATTCTTGCATTTGTCCTGACCGTTAATATGAAACCAAACATAAGGTATTCGACATACATTAACAGCTCTCATGCTAAAACTAACTAAAAAGGGTTCTATTTAAAGATTAGAAATAACACATCGTGCATATGATGCTATAAGTGTGTAGTACTCACTTTACAGGATAAAATTATACCTCAAAAGATTATAAAAACACACCATTGATTACAATGACACAGCAAGCTTATAAATGACATAAAATACACATTGATATATTTTGTAAAATATATTGTATATATTGCTTTTGATAACAGCAACAGGTATTAATTGTCTTTTGGAACACTTTATAAAAGTTTGAGTCTTTGTTCAGTTAAAGAAATGAAAGGCACATATCCTTGCCATGTCCTGGGAAGACGGGAGGTCATAAAGTCACTTTGGGGCAGTGTCTGTAAAACCTCAACACTCGGACTCTTCCGTAAAACAGTCTCTGTTCTTGATACCATCATTGAGTTACTGCTTTAAGGATCATCCCAGGCCAAGTCCAGACCTAGTGGTCCTCGTTCCATCCTGGTTAAATGATGGTTAAGTGATAAGAAACAAGTGAAGTCCTGTTTTAACCACATTCACGATGCTCTCCTCCAATTACTCCTTGTTTTAACAAAGTCTCTTCAGATAACGAGTTTTTATGGCAGGAAATCTGAATTCAGGAATGTGCTCGCCATTATGTTCAGATGTGTGTGCGTTCTACCTTCCCCAAGGTCTTACACATCCCCCTTTTGCTCGGTGAGGTTCCCATTGCGAACGTCGGCGGGCACTGGAACAAGAAGCAGGGAGAACAGGCACACACAAGACACAAACAAAGATCTCCATCACTGACTGAATCCTGGTGTAGGGTAATTTGGGAAAGAACAGGTTAGGAACTCAGGCGTGATCTTAAGCAGGTTGGTTGAGTTCTCAGGTTCGGGTTCTTGGTCGGTTTTATCACGTCGGAAAATGCGTGGGACGCCTGACGTGCATTTGTTGAAAGACTCTTGAACGGCGTTCACTCGCTTGTGTAGGAGGAAGGCCAGTGTCAATGTCACAACGTACCCTACAATAGTAGAGATGCAAAGCGCTGTGTCAGCGGCAGACCAAGACCGAATAATAGGCTCGCCAGCGGGCGGAAGGCGAGCGACAGCTTCTAAAGCTGTATCAACAGGAGTCAAGTCAATAAGTTGCGTTCCTTCCTCCTTGATCCTTTCTTCCAATTCTGGATCGAGGACGAAGGAGTGCCGTTTGAAGAAGGGCGAGATTTCAATTTCAGCCTGATACTCGTCGTCGGTAAGGTGATACGATGCTAACTCGTCAATATGGAGGATCGAGCCCTTAGGGACAGTGATCCATAAAGTTTGGTTGGGCAGGGTAATGTGTGTGGCTGTGTCGTGTTGATCGTATGTGAGGGTAGCTGTTCGTGCTGGGGTGTTCACCAGCCATCGGTTTCCGATGATTTCGGGTTGCGTTACCTCAACTTGAAAACGTGGTGTCGCTTCGGCGGGGCAGCTAATGTCGGGTCTAATGGATTCTAGGCCGCAGATAAGGCTAAGTTATCTAGGCTAAGTTATCAATCGAGGAACTTACTCGATAGCATGTCGTTCATGATTTGGCGGGTCGCCTCGATCGGTTGATAACGGTTCTCACAACGAGTAACAACGACTTTATTGA
This sequence comes from Aspiorhynchus laticeps, assembly GCA_023376895.1. Lineage (NCBI taxonomy): Eukaryota > Metazoa > Chordata > Actinopteri > Cypriniformes > Cyprinidae > Aspiorhynchus > Aspiorhynchus laticeps. The sequence continues at coordinate 34,055,131 of CM041798.1, forward strand.
AGGGAGTCAATCTTAATTTTGGGACCTGGATTTAAATAATTGGTAAAGGGAGTTCCCTGATGAGGGGACTAGAGGGGAGAGGAAATTATAGTGAAAGAGGAAGAAGAAAAAGAAAACAAAGAGAGACACAGGTGAAAGGAAACAACAAAACGAGAAACGGCGGCACAAGGACACCGAATGAGGTTAGGCAGCAAACGAGTGTCACATGTGTGAAATAACTCCTCTCTACTAGAGGTTGACTCTAGCAGTGCAGCTGAGGAGAGAGTGTAAGTGTTGTGTTTCAACAAGGTCGCTATATGTTTTCCTAACAACGGAAATTATGTTAGTGTGGTGTAGAGCATATGATTGTCGGTCTGTGTCAGTGGGTTTGATCTTCCCCCTGAGCTCTGGTGCCTCTTTATCTGGTTTCGATGGACCCATCGAAGGACTGGCTCGCTGCGCCCTTGTCCGATTTTGATTCGGTAGGCGACAGGTGAGAGCTTGTCTACAATCGCGTGGGGTCCTGTCCAGTGAGGTAGGAACTTCTTTGACAGGCGATGGGGAGCGTTCTGCCTTGGTCGGGCGAAGCTGTAGTACCACACTTTGTCTCCGACATTAAACTTATGGTGAGAGGCCTTTTGGTCGTAGTGGTATAGGCGGTGACGAGGTTCAGGTCACCAGGTTGGTACAGCAGGTGTAGCGGTAGCGTCATGTTTCTCCCTGTCATCAATGTGAATGGGGGTACGCCGGTAGACTGGTGAGGGGTGGCTCGAGCAGCCATCAGTACCAGCGGAAGTTTAATATCCCAATCCTTTTGATTGGTGGACACATACTTCTTCAACATGCTGACCACTGTTTTATTGGCCCGTTCAACTTGACCCGAGGAAATTGGGTGATGGCTTATATGGAGCTTGGCCTGTACACCGAGGAGTTTCCACACTTCCTGCATGATGTTGGCGGTGAAGTGTGTTCCGCGGTCAGAGTTGACCCTTAAAGGCAGTCCAAATCTGAGAAGATGTGGTTCATTAACAGGCAGGCTGTTGTTTCTGCTGTATCATTGGGAGCTGGGAGGCACTCTATCCACTTTGTGAATTCGCAGACCACGGTGAGGAAGTATTTGTTACCTCGCGTTGACCGTGGCAGGGGTCCTACCCAGTCTATTTGGAGGTCCGACCAGGGGAAAGTCACTCCTTTCCTTTGCAGTGGGGCTCGGTGGTTTGGTTTGCCGTTGAAACTGGCAACACACCAGGCATCCTTTTACGTATTCCGCCACGTCTTGCTGCATGCCAGGCCAGTATGCTACTTGTTTGAGTGTTTCATAGGTGGCCTTGGCGCCGTGGTGTCCTGCGCATGGTGCATCGTGGGCGTGTGTCAGCATCATCCCCCTTTGGCCGTGAGGGACTACGAGCTTTGGCGTAGTTAGGGGCTCAGGGACATACGCGAGCACACCGTCTCTCAGATGCAGCATGTGCTTGACTGAGTGGAGCGTGCGGAGCTCGGAGGAAGCAGCTAGGTCGGAGGTGGAAATAGGATGAGTTAATGGGTCGGAATGTGAGCTGCCATAGTTCGCAGTGTTCGATCCGCATTTTGAAGTGTGAGGAGATCGTTAGCAGCGAACTGAGGTGAAATGGCAATGTGGGAGGTGGTGGGGTTTCGTACGTTAGTGGCGTGTTGGCGGCGGGTTATGGCCGCTACTGAAGGGTTGGGAGGGAGGGCTTGAAATGTCCAGGACTCTCCGTGTAATGCACCTGCTTTGGCGAGGGCATCGGTTTGGTCATTGAAGTCTTTGTCTTGTCCTGGTTGACGTGAATGACCTCGAACCTTTTTCCAGTAAACGATAATGTCATGTTCAGTGACAATGGCATCGCCTGCTTGGAAGAGTTCCTGGTGTTTGACAGGCTTGTTGTTAGCGGTCTTGAATCCATTCTGTTTCCATCCAACTAAATGGCATGTGAAGCTTAGACGGGTGTAGTTCGAATCGGTACAGATGAGGAGTTCTTTGATGTTGTGGGATGCCGCCATCTGAAGTGTGATGAGGATGGCTGCTATTTCAGCATATTGCGATGAGCGAGGGCCTAAGTTGAATTGCTGCGGTGGGCAGGGTCGTTGTTGAGCCAGACCACTCCCGCTCCAGCTTGTAAATTGCCCTTGTGGTTGTAGGAGCAGCCGTCGACATATGCTGTGGGCATTCCTTCACATACATTCTCCTCGAAGTACCTGTGATTTGTCAGTCGAGGTTGTGGCGGTTCTTTAGGTTCCGCTGGAGTATGTAGCGTGTCCGTTGAACAGTTTTGACAGGCTGCTAGCCCGTTTCCAAGTGAGGATTTGAAGTTTTGGGCATATCTTGCCTCGACGTCTCGTCCTTGGAGTGTCATTAGCCAGGTAGCTATGCGTGCGTTGGTCACCACGCCATCTCTGATGCGTTGACTGTTTAGGAAGGTGACCGGCTGATGACAAGTCTCGATGATGACTTTCTGTGCACCGATGTAATTAGAGAAACGCTGGATAGCCCACACAGTGCAAAGCAAAGCCTTTTCGCTGTTTGAGTACTTGCATTCTGGGGAAGCAGCGTTTTGCTGGCATAAGCGACCACTCGTTTGTCTTTGTCATGGAGCTGGTATAGGCCTGCGCTGAGGCACTGATTGGAGAATCCAGCGTCCAGATAGAATTCTTTTCCTGGGTCTGGGTAGGCAAGGCACGGAGCAGAGCACAGGGGCTGTTTGAGCTGGCCCATTGCTGTGTCTGTGTTTCCGTCCAAACGAAGGGTTCATCCGTTTTCAGGAGGGAAGTTAGTGGTCGTGCGATGTCAGCGTAGTTTTCGATGAACTGTCGTGAATAATTGCACACTCCCAGAAAGCTTCGCAGCTCAGAGATGTTAGTCGGCATCTTTATGCTTTGGATTGCTTGGGTGCGGTTAGACTGTGGCTCGATGCCGTTTCTTCCGACAAGCAATCCGACATAGTTCACCTTGGTTTTGCACCACTGTCCTTTGTGAAGGGCGATCTGGCTCCTGCCGTTGTCAGCTGGTTCAGGACGTGATTGATCTCTTTGAGGTGGTCTTCCACACTTGAGCTTTTCATCAAAACGTCATCTACATAGACAAGGTTGCCTCTGGCTCTGGCATCAGGGCATGCTTTGTTTAGGAAGATGTTGAATTCTGCTGGTGAGTTGGCATAGCCGAAGGGACACCGTGTGAAGGTGTACTGTCGATTGCCAAAGGTAAATGCCAGCTTGTGTTGGTCATCGGGATGGACGGGGATTGTCCAGAACCCGGAGGCGACGTCCAGTGTGGAAAGGATCGTCGAGCCTTTGATTTTTGGAATTTCTTGATCCAACTGGGTCATAGGCCATCGTGACAATGGTACTTGCTGATTCAACTTGCGATAGTCGATGGCGGGCCGCCATTTGCCATTTGGTTTTAGGACTGGCCATATCGGGGCAGAGTATGTGCTGTTACAGGGCCGGATGACCCCCTTTTCCAGCATGGAGTCAACAATCACTTGCACTGGCTCGTATGACGCTATTGGAATCTTGTACTGTCGCACAAATGTGGGTGGCGCATTTGGGTTTGTCGGGATGCGCACAGTGTGGATGTTTGTCAGTCCACAATCCAGGGAATCCTTTGCTAAAGAGTCCTTGTATTTGTGCAGAACCTCTTTGAGTCCTTGGCGATCCGCTTCATTGTGGAGGGCATCTGCCTCACTCCGGATCTGTTGAACTTGTGCGTTGAACCCGGCGTAGGGTTCTTCCGCCGTGAGGTCATTTGAGGGGCTTTGGGCCCCGATGGTCACCTGTGTAGGTGATTCTGTCGCAGGCTGTGTTGAGACAGCATAGACAGCGAGATGAGTGTCATCTGTTAGTTCTGACCGGCAGACACTTTCTCTGACACCGGCAGAATGAATGTGATGGCAAACACTTCATGGGGTTTTGTGAACATTACGGTGTTGTCGTATTCGTCTGACATTAGCTGTGTGGGTATAGGA
>CM041798.1:34059192-34064192 GCA_023376895.1 Aspiorhynchus laticeps
TTGGAATGTATCTGTGATTTTAAGAAATGATTAGCAAATGACTTTCCCCATCTTGATGAGGACAAATCAGAAACAATTGTTTTTGGTCCCCCTCAACTTCCATGCAGGTTTAGGATAAATTTCAAGACTGGGCCAACTGACAAGCATGAAACTGCTTTCCACTTCAACCCTCGAATGGGTTCAAATGTGGTCATGAACAGCTACAGGGCTGGAAAATGGGAAACTGCGGAAAGTTTCTCTGACAACCCCTTTAAAAATGGGGAAGATTTTGATATGTTCTTTGTTGTCAAATCTGAAGGATATGAGGTACAGTATGTGTTTTGAGACACAAAACATGCAGTACACACCTAAAAGGAAGCTAGGACCTTGTCCTCACATGTGTTGTGTTGCTTCGATTCATCAGGTGCACGTGAATGGCAAAGAGCTGTACACATTCAAGCACCGTATTCCGCTGGAAAAAGTGACAACATTAAATATCAATGGAGATGTTGTCGTGAACCTTTTTGGCTTAATACAAGTAAGTTACATTTTCTGAGGATGTGGCAAAATTGCAGAAAGACTGATACTGGGTCAGAATCTATTAAGAAGTACATGGAAAGTGAAGACCTTTCTAAATACACTCTCTTGTTCCCTCAATAGAACTGGAGCAAATCTTCATTTGTTACTGCAGTCAAGTCAAGAACTGCATATCTGGGCAGCCCACATGGGGAGCTTTCCACCATAAAGTCAGAGGTCTTACAGCCCGTTGAAAATCCTGTGAGTGACTGATCCTTTAAGTCAAAAGTATACTTCATTTTTGTACGTGTACACAGAAAGCTTCATCTTTGTCCAGCGTCTGCTGTATTTTTTCCAGAGGTTATGATTGATAAAAATATCTTTGTGCTGTTTTAAACTGAAGTTCTGGCTCTCTCATAACACCTTACACAAGCGCTTGTCTCTGCTATTTTGTTGTTGTTCCATTTCTTTAGTTTTCTCCTGTGAGTGTGAAACAACGGCCCGGGCCAGTGTTGCCACCTTGTGGAATAACTGAATAGTGCAAAACCAAGTCAATGTGCTTGTGCGACTTGCATGTACAAAGTATACACGATTTCTAATCGGATGGTAACAAAAAAAATAAAATCGGATGTGTGGGTATAGACGTTTCATCGGGCACACGCGCCTGGCCCGAAGTTAACTTCCGGTCTGTGTTTATCGGTCTGGTTAGTGGCGCCAGATACATAAACAGTTAGTTAAAGTGATGAGTAATGAAGTTGGGCTCAGGTTGTTGTACTGTGTGATGTGTTTCCCATACATTTATTTATTTGTGGCGACCCGCCATGATATCAAAAATGACTGATTTTCCAAAGGCTTCGTTGAATAAACATGAGCACGTAATGCACTTTTAAAAATCAAAACGATCGCAGTGTTTTTATATCACTGGGTCTTTGCAAAATGTTTGATGTCATTTTCATATTATCTTGCATGTTATATGCCTGATAAAACAGCGTTTGTAAGCTCAGCGCTGCTTTGTCTACAGCCGTTACCAGGGAAACCTCTAGTTCTCCCGCTTTAAACCGCCTCCTGCTGGCAGAGAATGAATTTGCATTTTTAATAAGTCCGTCCAAGTAGTTATCGCTGACTCAGTCTGTCTGATTTACGCAGCAAACATATTTTGCTTATCAAAAAATAATCTACTCTATGGGGACTTAGCTGTTGTTATTGATTCTATTTGGATGTCTACCGGAGGTTAAGTTAGGGCCACAAAAGCATGCATGCGCAGTAACGTTTGTGCTTTAGTATATCTTCTGTTGTTGTTTTTTTCACAAAACAAAGAAAGTCATTCAGGTTTGGAATGGCATCAAGGTGAGTAAACGATGACAGAACTTTCATTCTTGGGTGGACTATTCATTTAATCAAACAGTGGTGCATGAAAACGAGCACTTTAACCATCACTTTATTTCACATATCCATTTTAAGGAATCCAAACCCTGCCTCAAGATTAGGACTGATGCCTATTTTCTTGTGCTTACTACAGACTCTTCCTTATGTGGCCCCAATTCCAGGAGGACTGAGAGAAGGCATGGCCTTGTACGTGAAGGGATTTGTTCCCACTAATGCTAACCGGTAAGTTACAGTTCTGTTGGCCATGTGTAAGAAACCAATCCTCTGATATGCACTGAATTAGGCTTACTGTGCGTTCACACCGCCGCCGGCGAGCGCGTCAAAATTCGCTCTGACTGCCCTGCCAACGACGCTGTAGAAAGATTTGTTGACGCTCTGACGATCGAACGCTTGGTGTTGTATTTAAAGGAGCCGCAAAGGAAACAAGCATGTTGATCTTGTGCAGACTGATCACACGGGTATACGTTAACCTCATTAACTATTTTAATTGTGAAAGTAAGAAATTGATCAATGGAAAGAGCTTTATAGTTACAACAATTTTAGTTACATGTTTCCTAACGAAATAAACCAATAAATGCCATTTGTGTGGTGTGTTTTTTGTTGGTTAAGTGCTAGTCTAATTTCAACATGCAGTTTATTATAGGAGACGTTTACTAGCCTTGGTCTTTAATTAACATTAACGTTAATTTGTGCGCAGCCTACATTCCAAACTGTCCTGGTTGAAGTGTAGTCTTAATGTAATTGGTCAAATCTATGTTGTTTTGAGGAAATTAAAAGCATTCCCGCTGAAAAATACAAAGCGTTCTAGCGCTAAAATCCTTGGGAACTAATGTGGTTGGAACCAAAGTATACAGAGCTGCGTTCTCTGGACTCCTCTCAAGCGGAGGACTTCTACATTCTGAATGGTTGCCGCTGAACCGCGTCATAGCTCATTACCATAAAGTTGACTTGATTTCAACTCTCCTCGACGCCCTAACCGCCCAAAACTCGCCACGCCGCTCTCGCCAGAGCTCGCCGCCGGCTCACATTGAAAATGAATGACTTCCGGCCACTTTGATGCTCTCGCCGCCTGCGGTATAAACGCAGTTAGGTAAAAGCAACTACCACAAGATAAGATGCATAGAGCGGTAGTCACAGTGCCATATATCTCAGTGTATCACAATCATATTAACACTGTACCAAAAATGCAAGAGAGCCTTGCATAAAACAAAATTACATGATCTGATGTTCTATTATTTCACTTCTCAATTCATCATGAGATTGGTGAGATGAGCCATTATTTTGATTCTGATCATTCAACTTTATGCCTCTTCTTCCATGCAGGTTTTCCATAAATTTCAAGACTGGGTCAACTGACAAGCATGACACTGCTTTCCACTTCAACCCTCGAATGGGCTCAAGGGTGGCCATGAACAGCTCCAGGAATGGAAAATGGGGAGCCGAGGAAAGTGTCTCTGACAACCCCTTTAAAAATGGAGAAGCTTTCGAGATGTTCTTTGTCATCAAATCTGAAGGATATCAGGTATGTGTTTCGAGACACAGCCCTAAAAAGAGTGAAGAATCAGTTTCTTGATAAGCTTTTTGCAAATAGTTTGTTGACATATCTAGTGAATAAAATAGTTATCATATTATATGATCAGATTTCAAAGGCAACTGCCAAATGGTGATGTGACCATGAGATGAGAAGCTAATATTTGTTAAATTGTACTTTTAATATGGTTTTGGTTTGGTTAGGTACGTATTAAAGGCCAACAGCACAGCATGTTCAAGCACCGCATCCCTCTGGAAAAAGTAACTACAATCAACATTTACGGAAATGTCTCCATCAGCTTCCTTGGTTTTGTCACGGTGAGTGATATCAGCCTGCTTTTTCTTTACAAAATACATTGAAAATACACGCATAAGAATGCCAAGCTTATAACTTTCCTTTGTTTTTACAGGGAATGTGAATCGGAGCATTTCTGCAACTCACATTATATTAAAGCACTCTCAGAGAATGATGAGAAAGTCATGCATGTCCTCAACCTGATATTCACACATTTACATTTATTCATTTAGCATATACTTTTATCCTAAGCGACTTATAATTGAGACATCAAGTATACCACTGATTTTGGTAACACTTTATTTTAGGGTCTCTTAGCTAGTTGCTTATTAGCATGCATATTACTAGAATATTAGCCATTTATTAGTAGTAATTAAGCACATATTAGTGCCTTATTCTACATGAACTTATTCTACATTCCTAATCCTACCCAATACCTAAACTTAACAACTACCTTACTAACTATTAATAAGCAGCAAATTAGGAGTTTATTGAGGGAAAAGTCGTAGTTAATAGTTAATAAGTGTTCTCTGTTCTAAAGTGTTACCCTGATTTCAATATAATCCAGTACCACAAATCAAGGTTACTGCTTTTATAGCAAATAAATAAAACAGCAAATAAATAAACAAAACCAGCCTTCGTAAACCACACTGCTCTAAGTTTTGGGTCACAATACAAACACAAAGGCTCTGTCACCATACGGATATATAGACATCTGTAATGCATTTTATATTTAGAAAAAGTTTTTACTTTGAAACTTAAGCCAGCTGAAATTTAATATCAATGTGAGGTGATTTCTAGAGAGGCTTATGATTTTGAGAGTCTTTTTGGTAAACTGTCCTAAATGTAAACCTAGAGATTTACAGAGAAAACAACAATAAAACTAAAGCTTTCAGTTCATTTTTAAACATTTAAAATGTATTTGTCCTAAAGGCAAATATCTCTTAGTTAGATTTAGTTGAGTTAGTTTTAGAAACAGATTTCACAATCAATCTAGCTCTAAAAATATATATTCAACATGTCTTCAAAACATTTTTTTTTTCATAAATGGCCACACGGTGGAACTATTTCTACAGCATTACAGCCAGTGAACTGTACACCCCTGTCATCAGTAGGCCTTTGTCTGAAAGCATTAATAAACTGAATACAATGTGCTTATTGTTATTATTATCCACTATAACTATCATTACCAAAATACAAAGAATGATTCTTCTAGAAATGTCACTATATCAGTGTAGAATTGTGTGTCGAATAAATTTCTGGTGACTGGTGTTTAAGTATTTGTTCTCTTTCT
>CM041798.1:34069192-34071692 GCA_023376895.1 Aspiorhynchus laticeps
TTTTTCTCTCTGTTCAAATCTCATATGAAGGAAATAATCAAAATGTTGAAAATAAAGTATCGGGTAGGTGTAGGGAGGGCTTAATTGTCTCAATAAGGTAGCATCCATGTAATAGCCACTCAATACGTTATTATTGCGTACTGTTTTATAATGTACTACAATACTGAGGTGCAGATAATTGCCACTATTTGCAATAAGTAGTATAAATAGCAGAAAATATTGCTATTTTAACAGTGTAAATAGAATCTATTGCTATTGCACTTAGTGTAAATAGCCGCTGCCTTGTTATTTTCACAACCGCAGCACTTTCCTAAACATCCGCGTTTAATTTTTATCAGAAATTCTTCTGATCCTTGATGCGATCGCGGGCAGAAACACAAACTCACTTGTGTGATAGTCATTTAAAATGTTGTAGATTTATGTAGCAAATGACAGTTTGTTCAAAATAATTCAACAGGCTTTGAATAACTGGAGAATATTTGTCACGGTGCACACACGAGGGAGGAACAGGGACACGCAGACGAGGATTAAACTCAAATGATAATATTTAATCAGGACAAGACAAGGCTGAGAGACAGGATACACCGGGAAGTAACGAGCAGACCAGACGAAATCAAACTCAAAAGACAGGAACTAAATACACAGGGTAATTAACACATAATCACATACACACAGCTGGACACGAATTAACTCATAATGACATGAAACAAGGACAGGAAACAAACCAAATATGGACTCATGAGGCGCGAACACATGACGACAGAGGACTGACAATATGGTTTTGGGGTGTTTGGCTGAAGACCCAATAATTGATGTCATAATAAATATATTGTGGGCTTTTTCATTTGTTGACATGGTTAGATAATGAAAGGCCTATTTAAAATAATATATTGAGGTGGGTGTCCAAATCACAATATATCATATTTTTAAAAATATGATATTAATCATATCAAATATAATTTATTGTTACTGTAAAGCAATATAAAATTATTGAGATCTGTTTCAAGTAAGAAGCTTTCATAATCTTTATTATTATTTATTTTTTGGTACGTGTAAAAATTGTGATTTTCAAAGGGCGTCTGATTTTTATAATCTAATCTTTTTTTTTTTTTTTTATATAATCTATAATCTAATCTAATCTATAGACAGGGTTTGGTGAGTGTATAGTGAATTCTAATTTCTAATAATGCAAGTTATTTTAATCTTATACTCTGTATTGCAATCATCTTAAAGGTGTAATGCAATCCCAGTTTGCAAAGAGCTCGGTCTGGATATCAAAAAGGCATCAGACGGGAAGCGAATTAAACCGAGGAGGAAGGAAAGTTCAGCTGAGAGGATAACATCTGATAAATGCTGCATGTTTACTTTTTGATCCTCAGGTGAGTGAGTTTGGCGGCGTATATATGATATTAAACCACTGCCCCAAGAAGGTTTTTGTGGGTCAGCTATAAAATAATCTCTCTGCTTTCTCAGTTGACTGCAGAAAAATAAAAAGATGAAGTAAAATGCATTCATACAGGTTGTGCCGGAGGAGAAATCGATTCTCTGGGCTCCAGGAGAGAGAGATACAGCCACAATAAAGCCCATTAGGACACACACGATGCAACTCAGCATTTTACCCTGCACTGCTTGGAGTAAAAGCTTTAATGTACACCATTAAGTCATGGTTAGAAGTATTACTGTGCTGTCAGACCGCTGCCATCAGAACATCATCGAGCTCACATTCTTATCACACACAGCGGTTTTGATATATTGAAGGTAATTATCTGTTTATGCAGGAAATTACTCATAAATTTGTTAATGTTTACCAACTCGCTTTATAGCACCCTTTATGAAAATAAGTGGAGGATGGCAACATATTTTGATATTGGCTAAATCATAATGCATAATGCATAATGACAGCAATGAAGACATTTGTGTTGCATGAGCATAATATAGAGCTATTGAGCATATTTTGATCTGGGGTCTCTTATACTATATAAATGTCATAATTGGTAACTAAACAACATTTATTGCCATACGTGACCCTGGAGCACAATATCAGTCTTAAGCGTACATTTTTCAAAATTGAGATGTATACATCATCTGAAATCTGAATAAATCGCTTTGCATTGATGTATGGTTTGTTATGATAGGACAATATTTGTAAATCTGGAATCTGAGGGTGCAAAAAAATCTAAATATTGAGAAAATCATCTTTAAAGTTGTTCAAATGAAGTTCTTAGCAATGCATATTACTAATCAAAAATTAAGTTTTGATATATTTACGGTAGGAAATGTACTAAATATCTTCATGGAACATGATCTTAATATCCTAATGATTTTTGTCATAAAAGAAAAATGTATAATTTTGACCCATACAATATATTGTTGTCTATTGCTACAAATATACCTGTGTTACTTATGACTGCTTTTGTGCTGCAGAGTCATATTTGTTTTCATCCATTGCTTTGTTTTACCTTGACTTTTGATTTAACTGCAAAATAACTACTTGTGAAGA
>CM041798.1:34076692-34096692 GCA_023376895.1 Aspiorhynchus laticeps
ATTTCTTGCACAAACTCATCAGGTCGTAAAACCTGTTTCTGTGGCCCGGACATGCAGCTTCTGCTCGAAGTGAAGCATACTGTGAGTGTGTGAGTCTGAGCTCGACTGTGAGCACATGCAGAACCGAAACAAGAAGCGATTACAGCGCTCATTATCCGCCCCTCCTTCAGACAAACACAACAGTCCTCAGAGTGGCGCGCGCTCGCGAGTCATCTCAGCGAGTCGACTCACTCGAGCGGTTCGTTTCAATGACTCGGTTCTTTGAGAAGATGATAAGAGAAAATATCAATGTAAACGATTAAAGACAGCAATACTGTGCATTCACACAAGCTTCTTAGCCTATAACAAAACAACCAATAATATAAAAACAAAGGTAGCACATTAGTAGCCTATAGGGACCATTTCTCACTATTAACTATTAGCATGCTTATTATTAACATATTAACTGTACTTATAAAGCACATATTAATGCCTTATTCTGCACGACTATATTCTACACCCCCAATCCTACCCAATACCTAAACTTAACAACTACCTTACTATTAATAAGCAGCAAATTATGAGTTTATTGAGGCAAAAGTTGTAGTTAATGATTTGTTGATAGCAAGAACTGGACCTTAAAATAAAGTGTGAGTTAAATAATAAAACATAATAATAAATAATAATGCCAGAAGAGAGTCTGTGTCGGTATAAAAGTTAAATAATAGGTTTGCAATATAATATTCTAACATTTTGTTATTTAAGGAATAATTTAACATGATATGAAACATGCCATATTAAATTTCGCCATGATTTACTATAACGACTGATTTATTTCAGAATGACTTATTTATGATTGTATGTCATATATCTGTTTTTTCAGTTAATTATTGTTTTATAATGCTTTTTTTTTTTACTTAAATAGCCTATTATTAGCCTATTTATTAATATATCATTGCTTATGTTTATTTATGAGGTGAATTCAGGTAAATTGGGACACTTTTGCCATTGCAATAACTGGGAAATGTCTCAATTAACCCCTCTGTATTATTTAGTGGAAGCTATTCTATTTTGATGTTGTCACTTGTATTCGAGACATGTGTCGAGATGGATTATGATTTGATTATAGCACAGTGATTCACTCGCACCTTGCGAATCGGTTCATATGAATCATTACAGAAGATCCGGTTCAGAGGGATTCGCTCAGTAGTCGGTGTGTCTCGCAGCGCAGTGAGTGTCGTGTGTTCGTCGGTGTCGGTGAGAGAGAGTCGCTTTTATCCGGGAACTGTAGCGAAGCACACATTGCTGTGACGGGAGAGCGGGGTCTGATCCATGTGTGGGGTCCGGTGAGCGCGCGGGAGGAATGCGGGATGAACGCGCGTCTGGCTGCTGCTGCTGCTGCTGGTGAGTGACTGAGATACACTTTTGCTCTTTGGCTCCAATGAGTTGTTGATTTCGCAATTAATTTGTTTTGCGTTGAAATGGCTGCTCCGGAGACATATGGCTTGTTAATGCATTGTTTTCATGTCCATATCCCTATTGAAGAGAAATACGCGCAGAGGGTTATTATAATAAACTTACCCTGCTGTGATTTTACTGTTGCTGTCATTTAGTGCCACACAACTCAGTCTGGATCAGAAGCTGCTAAACCGAGTGCAATCTCACTCATGCATGCTTTGTGACATAAAATATTCAAAGATCAAGATATGGCACAGGACACCAGACAGATATAATCTATTATATTAACAACAACAAGCAATTGGTTAGAAATGATGTGATTAATCTGCAAATCTTGGAATCAAGTCAGATTGTCTTCAGACCATGCATATTAAAATAAAAATTAAAAAAATAAATTTTTGATAATTCACAATCGTTTTCCTTTAACAGCAGCGGTAAGAATCTCAAAAACATTTATACACTTAACTTTAATGTCTCTTTGGTAATATGTGGGTGGTGTGGCGCCCAATCATATATATATATATATATGTGACCCTGGAGCACAAAACCAGTCTTAAAGTGTCAATTTTTCAAAATTGAGATGTATGCATCATCTGAAAGCTGAATAAATAGCTTTCCATTGATGTATGGTTTGTTATGATAGGACAATATTTGTAAATCTGGAATCTGAGGGTGCAAAAAAATCTAAATATTGAGAAAATCACCTTTAAAGTTGTTCAAATGAAGTTCTTAGCAATGCATATTACTAATCAATAATTAATTTTTGATATATTTACGGTAAGGAATTTACAATATATCTTCATGGAACATGATCTTTAATTAATATCCTAAAGATTTTTGGCATAAAAGAAAAAATTATAATTTTGACCCATACAATGTATTGTTGGCTATTACTACAAATATACCTGGTTTTGTGCTGCAGGGTCACCGTCACATATATATATATAGAGAGCGAGAGAGAGAGAGGAATATATGATATAATAAGCTGCTCTGAAAGGTTATTAATTAAGTTCTTGGCCCTGCAGTAAGTGCACATATGAGTCCATAATCATTGCTTGCAGATATTAATGTTTCTTTATTCGCCATTACATTTTTAAGCATCTTTGTTATGCATTTTTCCAGATACGGGGTTTTATCTTTTTCTGTGTTCAGTGGAATTCAAAGTCAATACTGAATTCTAGTTATTAGTCTATTAACATTTACTATTTGTATATATTTAGAAAATTATCGATTTTTGTTAGAAAAACAACCCAAATGCATAATGCATCAACTTTCGTTTTATTAAAGCGTTTTTGATTGAACTTTAAACTTTCGTATAATGTTATAGAAGAAATCCTTATTATCTTGATGTTCAATTCAATAAAATTCAAGTTTATATGTATAGCGCTTTTCATGATGCAAATCATTGCAAAGCAGCTTTACAGAGAGTTAAAGTTTCTACATTGTATTTAATAATAGTTTATCAGTGGTGACTATCTCAAGTTGGTAGGAATGTACAGTAAAAATCATGCAGTTAGTTAATGACATTTATAAAGCGGTTAGTTCCATTCCTGGATTCTGATTGGTCAGCAGCTGTGTTTTAGTCAGAATACAGCAAGGCTACGACCACTTCACCCAACCGTTCGGTGTATCACTGAGCAACACCCTTAGCAACCACTCTTAGCAACCACCCTTAGCGACCACCCTTAGCGACCACCCTTAGCAACCACCCTTAGCAACCACCCTTAGCGACCACCCTTAGCAACCACCCTTAGCGACCTCCCTTAGCGACCACCCTTAGCAACCACCCTTAGCAACCACCACGACCGCTTCACCCAACCGTTCGGTGTATCACTGAGCAACACCCTTAGCAACCACCCTTAGCAACCACCACGACCGCTTCACCCAACCGTTCGGTGTATCACTGAGCAACACCCTTAGCAACCACCCTTAGCAACCACTACGACCGCTTCACCCAACCGTTCCGTGTATCACTGAGCAACACCCTTAGCAACCACCCTTAGCAACCACCACGACCGCTTCACCCAACCGTTCGGTGTATCACTGAGCAACACCCTTAGCAACCACCCTTAGCAACCACCCTTAGCGACCACCCTTAGCAACCACCCTTAGCAACATAAACAATCAATAGCATCAAAACTGTTTAATGTATTTCGGCAGAATTGTCTGTTTGCTATTTATTTAATGAAGTATGAGTGACCCCTGCTGGTGTTATGTTACATCTTTCATCTTTAATTTTGAGACCGTTAAATAAACGCTTCTCAGGCGGAGATATGTGTGCGGCGCGCGTCGGTGTGAAAGACCGTTTCTGAAGCGAGGAGGGAATATTACTGAATTTATTAGTTATCTGTTTCAGGTATGATTCTGTATGTCCATCAGGTTACACAGTAATGACGCTTGCAAACTCACGCCGCGAATCGGTCTGTTTTAAAACTAAAAGACGGAAAACAGACGTTTTCTCATGCTGAGAGATAAGCAGAGAAAATATCATATATGGTGTTAAAAAAATTAATGACAGCGGATGATAAGAGCTCATATTCTCTGTTTTTATTTAAGCTTCATTAGATGAGAGGCATGTTTACTGTTGCTGTCAGGAACTATTTTTTTAGCGGAAGCACAGCATTTAACGAACTTGCTTCAAAAAAGTAACATTTCAATTCATAAATTTTAGGTTTGAATATAATTTATTGTGTGGTAACTGTTTTATAAAAGCAATATGATGCTCAAGGCCGTGCTGTATCGTGAATAAATCACGGCACTCCGCTTCGCGTCTAACAACGCCCTTCAGCCGTGATTTATTCACGATACAGCACGGCCTTGAGTACCTTATTGCTTACATAATCAATGTTCTATATTGGAACAACGCAGCAGGCACACAACGACGTTGATATTTGGTTAAATTTTGGTTGCGACGTCGGGTGACCGGATGTAAATCCAACATCTAATGTCAATGTTAAATTGAAGTCCAATACCGACGTCAGCTGACGTTGAGATTTTGTTGTTTTTAGGTTGTGTAACCAACATCCAACGTTAATTCAACGTCAAATATTGACGTCAACCCGATTTTCATTTTCAACCAAAATGCAACGTCTGTCCGACGTCAACCTGACGTTACATAGAGGTCTGGTGCCTGCTGGGAATTAAAAACAATTAAAAGTGGAAAGTATTTAATGCATGCTAATCTATGATAACAATGTTTGTCTCTGGAGCATATTAATAATTTAGGTTAATGGTTTTCTCGTAGATCGCAGACCTGCTTGACAACATGACGGCGGAGTTTAGTAACCTGACGTCGCTCATAAACAACGTGAGCGAGTTTTCCAACCACACGGCGAGATGCTCGTTAACCAAGACCGGGTTTCAGTTCTACTATCTCCCCATCGTCTACATCATCGTCTTCCTCATGGGCTTCGTCGGAAACAGCTTGGCCATCTGGATGTTCGTGTGTCACATGCGGCCGTGGAGCAGCATCTCCGTCTACATGTTTAACCTGGCGCTGGCGGATTTTTGTTACGTGCTCTCGCTCCCGTTCCTCATCTTCTACTACTTCAACAAAACAGACTGGATATTTGGAGACATCTTGTGCCGACTCCAGAGGTTCATCTTCCACGTCAATCTCTACGGAAGCATCTTGTTCCTCACATGCATCAGCGTGCACAGATACTCCGGCGTCGTGCATCCCCTCAAATCGCTCGGGAGGCTAAAAAAGAAAAACGCCGTTCGCACCGTCGCGCTCGTTTGGTTCATCGTCGTGGTTGGCATCTCTCCCATCCTTTACTACTCACGAACCGGTCCTAAGAAGGGGTTAACGACGTGCTACGACACCACGACTGAAGACGAGCTGCCTGGATACTTCATTTACAGCATGTGCATGACGGTTTTTGGCTTTTGCATCCCGTTCATTATCATCTTCAGGTGTTACGGCGGCATCGTCAAAGCCCTCATATGCAACGACATGGACAATGCACCACTTAGGAAAAAGTCCATATACTTGGTTATCATCGTGCTTACGGTGTTCGCCGTCTCGTACCTGCCCTTCCACGTTATGAAGAACCTCAACATGCGAGCGAGATTGTACTTCCAGAGTCCAGAAATGTGTGCCTTCAACAACCGTGTTTATGCCACCTACCAGGTGACCCGCGGACTGGCCAGTCTCAACAGCTGCGTGGATCCGATCCTGTACTTTCTGGCCGGAGACACGTTCAGACGAAGGCTGTCCAGAGCCACCAAAAAGTCCTCCAAGAAAGGGGATCACCCCCTGCAGTCCAGGAGCGAGGAGACGGCACTGAACAGCCTGCCAGGGAGCGTCCAGAACGGGGACAATTGAGTCTGAGCTTCTCTTAGACCCAGGATTTATAGATCTACACTCCCAGTCAAACACTTTTCAGCAGTAAGATTTTTAATGTTTTTAAAGAAGTCTCTTCTTCTCACCAAGCCTGCTTTCTATTTGAATATATTTTAAAATGCAATTTATTCCTGTGATTTCGAAGCTGAATTTTTAGCATCATTACTCCAGTCACATGACTCTTCAGAAATCATTCTAATATTCTGATTTGCTGCTTATGATGTTGAAAACATGCCGAGTAGATTTTTTTTTTTTCAGGTTTCTTTGATAGAAAGTTCAGAAGAACAGAATATAAAATATAAAATAAATAGAAATATTTTGTAACGTTATAAATGTCTTTATCATCACTTTTGATCAATTCAAAGCATCCTTGCTAAATAAAAGTATTCGTTTCTATAATTTTTTTCCTAAACAAAAATTATACTGGCTCCAAGCTTTTAAATGGTATAGTGTATAAAGTTACATAAGCTTTTTATTTCAGATGAATGCTGATCTTTGGATCTTTCTATTCATCAAAGAATGTACTCAACTGTTTTAAATATTGATAATAATAATAACAATAAATAATAAATGTTTCTTAAACAGCAAATCAGCATATTATTATGATTTCTGAAGATCATGTGACACTGAAGACTGCAGTAATGATGCTGAAAATACAGCTTTGATCACAGAAATAAATTACAGTTTAACACATATTCACATAGAAACAGCTGTTTTAAATAGTAAAAAATATTTCACAATATTACTGCTTTTGCTGTATTTTGGATCAAATAAATGCAGGCTTGGTGAGCAGATTAAAAATCTTACTGTACAGAATCATTTGACTGATACACTGTAGAGTATTGGAAATCATCTTACTGTACTCCGGTCAGTGTTACTCCTCCTGTGTTGCTTTTAACATTTTCATCAAATGTGATTTTACTAAATTAATGTTCACTAACCATCAAAATATAACAAGCACTGGCGTTTTAGTTTAAGACGCTCGAACGGCGTCTCTGTGATCTGTTGTGTTCTCAGTGAATAGATGCACTATAGATATTTTCTCATAATTAATTGTCTACCTGTACGTTTAAAGCATCCGAGATGTGTTTGTGAATTGATGTGTATTCTGCTGTTACTGTAAAGATGTGTGACTCATAAGAATATCAGCCCGTGAATTATGAAGGGACTCTTATAGCCATGTTTTAAATAGTCGATAAATACTGTAATGTATTACTCGTTAATGATCTGTGGTATTTAAACTTAAAACAAATACAGAGATCTAAATGAAAAGTACAGTAATGGCTCTTTATTATCAGGTCTACCAAAAACTGGCGGGTTGTAGAAGTATTGTATGTATTGTTTTTTTCACCTTTTGATTAATTATCATATTTTTGAAAACGTGTTTTAACAATTAGACACAGCAATACTGGTCAAAAGTGTGGAATAATTATGATTTTTAATGTTTCTGCAAGAAGTCTCTTCTGCTCACTATGGCTGCATTTATTTGAATACTGTAAAAACAGTAAAATTGTCAAATATTATTGCCATTCAAAATAGCATTTTTTTATATGAATATCTGTTAAAATGTAATTTATTGCTGTGATGCAAAGCTGAATTTTCAGCATCATTACATCAATGTCATAGATTTCTGTCAAAACAACAAAAATCATAATTACTCCATACTTTAGGTTGGTTGTGTTAACACAATTAACAGAAATATATATATATATATATATATATATATATATATATATATATATATATATATATATATAAAAGCGCTGATAAAATGTAAATCTGTAACTTGAATGCAATGTAAGTCGCTTTGGATAAAAGCATCTGCTAAATGCATAAATGTAAATATATAGCATAAATATAATAACATGCATTATAGCAATAATAATGCTAATATGTTTTTTTTTGTAAACTCAAAAATACAAACTTAGCACTTCTTTTCATTGTTACAGCTGGATCATTTAGTTAAAAAAAAAAATCTTTAATGGTTATAAAATTGCAACATGACTCAAGTAATTGACGTTGTTTACTGTATGTTGCATGAGGTTTAATGCACTGATATCCTTCAGTATAATTCCACAGGGATTCCATTGAGGTTCCTCTCATTCTGCTTTTGTTCTGTTTACTGTGATGTCTGTGTTTAGTTTCTTCACACCCATCTAGTTCAACCCATAGATATCAGTCAGCGGCGCTGGAGTCACATTGCACACAGTGCCCCGTTCTTTTCCCCGAGCGCCGCGACTCTTTGTCCCTCTCTCAGGAAAGAACAAGACGGGAAGGGGAATGAGGGAGGAATAAATAAAGCTGCATTTTCTTTTCCTCCCAGACTTCTCCTAGCCACTCTTTCTGAGGCGAACAAAAGCAGAATGGTTGCTGATGGCAAGCGGCCCGGGAACTTACTTTCTAAAACAAAGATCTGAAATCGGAGTCTGATTGGATGGGATGTGTTCAGATATGAATGCGAGCTGCTGTGTCGCTAGGGGTTTTCCATGACTTCTGAACATATCTCTATTATGAGCATTCAAGGGTCTTAATTCAGCAAATCTGGTTTGCTTTGATCTGGACGTATAGCTTTTGGCATTGCTGCTTCTGTTTTGATGGATGGTTGAGTCATGCATTCTATTTTTTTTAGCGCTGTGTACGTAGAAAGAGTGATGAAATGTTCTTGTGAGTTACATTAGTCAAGCATAATCAACATTTGTGCCAGCCGACCACAATGAGCCACCTGTGTTATTGGATTTATTTGTAAAGGTGTGTGAGTTTGTATTCAGAAGACTCTCTCTCTGTGTGTGTGTGTGTGTGTGTGTGTGTGTGTGTGTGTGTGTGAGAGAGAGAGAGAGAGAGAGAGAGAGAGAGTGTGTGTGTGTGTGTGTGTGTGTGTGTGTGTGTGGGGGGGGGGGGGGTTATGTGGTTTATGAGGACACAAATTTGTATAATAACATGGGTATGACAGAGGTATTACAATATGAAGGTGTTTTATGAGGACACTGCCTATGTCCCCGTAATTCAAAAGGCTTAAAAAACATACTAAATGGTGTTTATTTGAAAATCTAAAGATGCACACAGTCTCCTGTGAGGGCTAAGTTTAGGTGTAGGGTAGGTGTAGGGCAATAGCACACACAGTTTGTTCAGTATAAAAACCATTACGCCTATGGAGAGTCCCCATAAACCACAAAAACCAACATGTGTGTGTGTGTGTGTCTATAAATGGATTAATACAGCAGTCAGCAAGCGTGCTTCTGCATGCTTATGTTTGCTGCTGTGGACTTTCACTTTGTTTGCAGGACGGAAGAGGCCTGACAATGCCATGCAGACTCCGTCAGGCCTGCCGAGGCATGAAAAGCACTCCTCCTTCATCTCCTGTCACACCATTTAGAGCTTCACACTTCACACAGAGGAGACGGGTGGAGAATGAGAGAGGAGGAGCGAGGAGACGCAGCATAACGGAAGGAACAAAGCTTTCTGAGCCACTGTGTGCTGTACACTGGGGAAAGTTACTTTTAAAAGTAATGCATTACAATAATGCGTTACGTTACTTTTGTGTTACTTTTTAAATCTGGACTGGGCTTGCTGGCTTGTTTCTAATATATGTGACCCTGGACCACAAAACCAGTCATAAGGGTCAATTTTTCGAAATTGAGATTTATGCATCATCTGAAAGCTGAATAAATATCTTTCCATTGATGTATGGTTTGTTATGATAGGACAATATTTGGCTGAGATACAACTATTTGAAATCTGGAATCTGAGGGAGCAAAAAAATCTAAATATTGAGAAAATCACCTTTTAAGTTGTTCAAATGAAGTTCTTAGCAATGCATATTACTAATCAATAATTAAGTTTTGATATATTTACGGTAGGAAATTTACTAAATATCTTCATGGAACATGATCTTAATATCCTAATGATTTTTGGCATAAAAGAAAAATGTATAATTTTGACTCATACAATGTATTGTTGTCTATTGCTACAAATATACCTGTGTCACTTATGACTGCTTTTGTGCTCCAGAGACATATAAAGTTCTATTTTTGGCAGATGTAAAGCCCTTTCACACCAAAAGTGAAATAAATCATCCTCAGGCTGAAGGAAATGTAAATTCACGTCTGTACAGTTGAATGCAGGAGAAAAAGTCCAACACTTCAACAATAAAAAAATAAATAAACCGAAATGTTATGTTTGTCTAAAGTCATTTTTGCTTATTATTATGGTTGAATTGGATCATCGAAGGTCAGCAACGAAGACACTGGTTAATAAAATAGGATTAAATACATAAAGTCTATTTAAAATATTTAATTATTGCAGGTTTGCATTTGAGTGTTTTTATTGATTTTGATGAACACTGAATGTGTTTTTGTGCAGGTGAGATGAGTAAACACATGTTGATATTTAGTCTAGAACTACAGTAAGATCATGTTGATATTTAGTCTAGAACTACAGTAAAATCGTGTTGATATTTAGTCTAGAACTACAGTAAGATCGTGTTGATATTTAGTCTAGAACTACAGTAAGATCGTGTTGATATTTAGTCTAGAACTACAGTAAAATCGTGTCGATATTTAGTCTAGAACTACAGTAAGATCGTGTTGATATTTAGTCTGAACTACAGTAAGATCGTGTTGATATTTAGTCTGAACTACAGTAAAATCGTGTCGATATTTAGTCTAGAACTACAATAAGATCGTGTCGATATTTAGTCTAGAACTACAATAAGATCATGTTGATATTTAGTCTAGAACTACAGTGAGATCATGTTGATATTTAGTCTAGAACTACAGTAAGATCGTGTTGATATTTAGTCTAGAACTACAGTAAGATCGTGTTGATATTTAGTCTAGAACTACAGTAAGATCGTGTTGATATTTAGTCTAGAACTACAATAAGATCGTGTCGATATTTAGTCTAGAACTACAATAAGATCATGTTGATATTTAGTCTAGAACTACAGTGAGATCATGTTGATATTTAGTCTAGAACTACAGTAAGATCGTGTTGATATCTAGTCTAGAACTACAGTAAGATCATGTTGATATTTAGTCTAGAACTACAGTAAGATCATGTTGATATTTAGTCTAGAACTACAGTAAGATCATGATGATATTTAGTCTAGAACTACAGTAAGATCGTGTTGATATTTAGTCTAGAACTACAGTAAGATCGTGTTGATATTTAGTCTAGAACTACAGTAAGATCATGATGATATTTAGTCTAGAACTACAGTAAGATCGTGTTGATATTTAGTCTAGAACTACAGTAAGATCGTGTTGATATTTAGTCTAGAACTACAGTAAGATCATGTTGATATTTAGTCTAGAACTACAGTAAGATCGTGTTGATATTTAGTCTAGAACTACAGTAAGATCATGATGATATTTAGTCTAGAACTACAGTAAGATCATGATGATATTTAGTCTAGAACTACAGTAAGATCGTGTTGATATCTAGTCTAGAACTACAGTAAGATCATGTTGATATTTAGTCTAGAACTACAGTAAGATCATGATGATATTTAGTCTAGAACTACAGTAAGATCATGATGATATTTAGTCTAGAACTACAGTAAGATCATGTTGATATCTAGTCTAGAACTACAGTAAGATCATGATGATATTTAGTCTAGAACTACAGTGAGATCATGTTGATATTTAGTCTAGAACTACAGTAAGATCGTGTTGATATTTAGTCTAGAACTACAGTAAGATCGTGTTCACACACAACGCTCTGATTTCTGTCACCATGGCAACACCAGATCTGTCACTCAATACATCAGAAACAAAGTAACTGTTACTTATTTGAAAAAGTAACTCAGATATTTCCTTCTAAATTAAAAGTAATGCGTTACTTTACTAGTTACTTAAAAAAGTAATCTGATTATGTAACTCACGTTACTTGTAGTGCATTACCCCTGACACTGAACACTTGTTTTAATCAAAGTCAACTGAATTTAAGAGTAAGAGTGGAAAAAAAACACTAGTATTTTAACAAATCTACCTATTTTAACATGACTAATTTGATTTCAGTTTTTATTCTGCTTTCTGAAGACTTGCTGAAAATTATGATAATAATTATGATTATTTTAATGTATTGACAGGCCTGGTTTATATCAATATAAAATGGAAATTTTATATAACAAATGTTACTATCTTCTTAATCTAATGGAGGGTAGACAAAAACTTATTACAAATGTTTTCCTAATAATAATTGAATAATTTAATTTTGGCTTCAGCCTGTTTACAATTTGCTAATTATTTAATTGTGGAAACAAATTATGTTTTACAGTCTGACACAATGGGTCTTTATACATGGACAGTGTTGAGAAGGTTACTTTGTAAATGTAATAGGTTACAGATTACAAGTTACTTTATTTAAAATGTAATAAGTACTGTAATTATTTCAATTACTTTATTAAAGTAATGTAACTGATTACATTTGATTACTTTTCTAAATTGCTAGTGAATGTTTCAATTGTTAATCATGTTGAAGCATGTAAAGCAGACAGGTTAACCTTACAGTACTCAACACTGATTACTGCCAGACTTTCAGAATCCTTCATCACTTGAATTAAGATTATAATAATTTAATTTTAAAGCACAGCCACCACAAAATCAGACTTTTTTTTTTTTTACTTTGAGATCATTCTGAGGTTGAATATATTGCAATTTGGGAAATAAATAAATAAAATCTGTATGTGGGTGAGTGTGTGTGTGTGTGTGTGTGTGTGTGTGTGTGTGGGTGTGTGTGGGTGAGTGTGAAAACATTCAGATTTAACCCCCTTTGTAATCATTAACATTTTCATAAGTAACTAATGTAATTACACATTTTTCTCAGTAATTGTAACGGATTACAATTACATTTATAATTAAAGGGGTCATATGATGCGATTTCAAGTGTTCTTTCTCTTTGGAGTGTTACAAGCTGTTTGTGCGTAGATAAGATCCCTGAAGTTGCAAAGATTAAAGTCTCAAACCCAAAGAGATATTCTTTATCAAAGTTAAGACTCGTCCACGTCCTCCTAAAACGGCTCCTTCAAACACGCCCACGTCTACGTCACTGTGTGGGAAAATTTGCATAACTCCGCCCAAACGTATACGCAATGAAAGAAGGCGGAGCTTTTATTCTGTCTGTAGTGTTGTTGCTGCCGCCGGCATCATGTTCTGGAGACACTGTGTTTCGTTGTGAAAGAGAAACTACTTTGTTTGGGATCCAAAAGAGGACACAACTAGAAATCAGTGGTTAAGTTGTATTTACAACACTGTTCCAGAACAGTTCAACGCAAATATTGGAGTGTGTGCAGCGCATTTTACAGAGGACTGTGTCCTGAAGCTGGAAGAGTAGCCTACAATGCTGTCTGCACAAAGACTGTTTCTATAAAGTGGAGCAATTCCAACTTTGCTTCTGACTCACAGCCTGTTAAGTATGTTTTCATATTTAAAGAATTTGCCACTGATGATTCAAACGTGAGTTTTGAGCTGTGTGAGTAGTGCTTGTTGTTTGTCGTTTCTCCGATCACAAATGCAGACATGGTAATGTTGTAAAAAGACAGTATTAGTCATTATAAGTAATTATGTCCCCACTTGATGCAACAAATGCCTCGTTTATAATGGGTTTTATTGTCTTTGTCTCGTCGCGCCAGGACACGGCATCACAATACGGTGAGGGGCGTAACATTTCCGTCTCACGCTTGAGGTATTCGGCCAATCACAACGCACCGGATAGCTGGCCAATCAGAGCACGCCTCGCTTCTCAGAACGATGAGCTTTGTAAAAATCGACGTGTTTTAGAGAGGCAAAGCATAGAGGAGCAACAATAATGTACAGTATGTGGAAAATAATGTGTTTTTTTAACCTTAAACCACAAACACATTGCATTACATCGAATACACAAAATAATGTTCTTTTTAGCAACATCATATGACTCCTTTAAATGATGTAATTCTGTCACATGTAACTAGTTACTCCCCAACACTGGACATATATAGCTACTGTAATATTTCCAAAAGGGAGTCCCATGTAAACGGACCATCATGTGGTTTATGGTTTTAAAGGGATAGTTCACTCAAAATTGAAAATTCTGAAGATATTTTGAAGAATGTTGGGAACCAGACAGTTGATGGTAGCCATTGACATCCATAGTATGAAAAAAAATACTATGGAAGTTAAAGGTAGTGCAATTTGGAAAGGCTTGTAATAGAAAACTAGCTTTGAAAGCATAATATCCTACCCTCTCTGCAAATTACTCTCCAAAGCCACGCCTCCTCCAAACACATGACCGAGCACAGCAGAGCAGAGGATAACCAGCGACATGAGGAGAGATTAGCTCATGTCTCATTCACCGCTGAGAAAACAATACAGTACAAAGCACAGAATATAACAATAATGTCTGCGTGAACAAGGTGGGCGGAGTCATGCAAATACATTCATTGACAGTCAGGTAGGACAGCCTATCATAGCCCTCGGACCGTGGAATCTGATTGGACAAACATTTTATGGTCCTACGCCTTCCACAGACAATATAAATACATTTAGAGCTCTTAGCTTAGTGATTGCTATCAGGATGTGAAGAGATTTTAAATCAGCATAACAAACCATGTTTTTGAACCAAATCACCAACCCTGCCTTTAATGACTACTGTGTCAACTATCTGGTTATGCACATTCTTCAAAATATATTCTATTGTGTTCAACAGAAGAAAGAAACTCACACATGTCTGGAACAAGTAAACAATGGCATTATTTTCATTCTTGAGTGAACTGTCCCTTCTATACTTTAATAGCATGTTTTATGCTGTTTTGCGTCGAATCAACCCTGATTTCCAACATCTTGTGCATTTAGCAGGCACTTTTAACCAAAGTGACTTACATTTCATTAATGCATTCAAGATGCAGTAAATTCAATGTCTTCTCTTATTAGCATCGTGCTGCTGCTTTCAGCCACAGACTGAATGCTGACTATGATAAAGTATTGAAAATAATAGGGTCAATTACCATTCAGAGAAGAAAACTGAAAAATGGAATATTGTCCCGAAAGCATATTTTTCAGACACATTACGCTGTTATCCAGTCATCAGCTATATTAGAAGACAAATTCTCATCTATCAGTCAGCCTGAACATTTCTAATCCTATTTCTACATCATTTCTCTAGATCAATAGTAGGCTATGCATTGTGCTGCACAAAGCAAGATGACTAGATTATTTAGAGCCCACTGTCCTGCTAGAGCTGATGATTCGTCAGCTCAGGCTTCAACGGGGAAAAAAGGGAAAATGAAACACTTTGGAGAGGTGTGATTATAAACTCAGTGTTGAGGGGGTTCACAGTCAGTGTTTGGAATTGATAAACAGATTAAATAACAGGTGCGAAACAGTCGCGTTCACACTACAGATTAAAAACAATAACAGTAGGGTAGAGTGGGGGAAAATGCCCCCTACTGTTTTTCCTAAAATAACCACAAGATAAAGTCAAGATAAATTTTTATTGTAACTATGGACTACGTTGACGAGAGTGATGTAGAAGTTTTCACCATGAAAATTACACTGGTGATGCACCGGAGAGAAAACAGATTTCACAGTAACTTATCTCATTTTTAGAAGTAAGAAGTGTTTTATAGACACACGCACACACACACTCACGCACACACACTCATACACTCACACACACACTTAAGAGAGAGGATCTAAACAGCATACAGAAGCAGGTCTCAGGTATAAAAATTAATACATTCTTCAAAATAATTGTTATGTTTAACAGACCTGAGACCTGCTTCTGTATGCTGTTTAGATCCTCTCTCATAAGTGTGTGTGTGTGTGTGTGTGTGTGTGTGTGTGTGTGTGTGTGCATATTTATCATAGTCAGCATTCAGTCTGTGGCTGAAAGCAGCAGCACGATGCTAATAAGAGAAGACATTGAATTTACTGCATCTTGAATGCATTAATGAAATGTAAGTCACTTTGGTTAAAAGTGCCTGCTAAATGCACAAGATGTTGGAAATCAGGGTTGATTCGACGTAAAACAGCATAAAACATGCTATTAAAGCATAGAAGGGACAGTTCACTCAAGAATGAAAATACTGCCATGGTTTACTTGTTCCAGACCTGTGTGAGTTTCTTTCTTCTGTTGAACATAAATAAATAAATAAATAAAGTGTTTGAAAGCTTGTTGTTTTGTAGAACATCACAGTTATATATGATATGAGAACCAGTCGCGCTGGTGCTTTGGGTGTCGAAAAACAAAGAACCGGTTTGAAACTAGGTTCTGGCTCTGAACTAGCACTGGAACTGCCTTGGTGAAAAAGGGGTAAGAGAAGGGTCACAATTGTATTTCTGAATTCATCTAAAACTGCTTCAGATTCTCAAGTCTTAACCTCAGCATGCTGCCGTCCCCATTAATTATTCCACTGATGAATTCAGTTATCATGGTATAATCCTAAGCAATATTAGACGATGTAGAGCGAAAGCACGAATGAAGTCATTCACATGTTTTCTCCAGACATGCACTGAACGGAAGTGCTGTGTTTATTCTTCAAGACCTCCTGACTTCATCAAGCTGTTTATTTACACAAGAAGGAGAAGCACAGGCTCAGTTTTGCTCTGATGTGATTTGTATGGACAGCTTGGTTTTAAACCAGACTTGGTTTTGTTGTCACTTGCAGAGTTTGACGCAAAACCGAGCTAAATAGAATACAATTGATTTTTGTCGCCCCAGTTGTATTTGATCTAGAAAAGCTATATGCACCTTTTTCAGTAGCGATAACCTCACATCTCAGTGAACGCCAATCTAGTCCTTGTTCTTCTCTTTCTGAACCTTTTCTATATTGAACTGGTCTTCTAAACATCTTCATGCCGGTCATTTCTTACAGGACAACCCTTACCAAAAAGTAGTATACTTCAAGTTTATATTATTAAGTATACTTAAGTAAAGTTCAAGTGTATTTTTAAGTATACTTTATGTAGTAAGTATACAAATATCAGTGTACTACTTGTAAGTGTACTATTTCAATACTCCTTGGGACTAAATTGGCCCACTTTCTAGGATATAAAAGTATACTTTAAGTATAACAGTAGTAAACTTTGAGTACACAACTAGTTTACATCAATGTTTTTAGCTTGTACTGCAACTATACTAAAAGTGAACTTATAGATATACTGATAGATTACTAATTGAAAAGCATTTTTAGTACACTTTGAAGTATAGTCTACTAGTTTAGTAGTGTTATACTGCAAGTATACTCTTTACATCATACTTTAAGTATACTACTATGTCCCTATTTAGGTATTAATTTGTATATATTTTGTTATATGAATATCTGAACATACAAAACATCAAAAGAACAGAGTATCTGCGTGTAAACAAACACATTTTATTCTAGCTTCATGCATTCTTTTATTAAACACTTGAATGTGGGTAAGTTTCATAAATAAAAAAATAAACAACATTTTGAACAAAACACTGAAAAAATGGTTATGATTCAAAATGATAATCAAATCGTAGATGGAGTCGATCAACACCCCAAAGCTTGACGGTGATTATTATCTCTTCATTGGTGATATTATATTCATAACGTTACACAGTTATGATGCTGTTTTATGTCTGATGATGTGTTTGATTACATGTGAAGCATCTGTTGTTTCGGTTTCTTCTTCACTTGTGTTTTGTGGTAATTCTGTACAGTAGATGTGTTCTAGCGCCCCCTACCGTATAACAATGAGCACAAGTATAGCTCAAATATATTTAGACTTGTTCTAAGTATATACTTAAATGTCATTTTAAGTATATTTCTGAGAAGTACATACAAGTAGACTGAAAGTATACTTTCATATTTTTAGTTTAAAAGAAGGAAACTAATAGCACACTTGAATACACTTATTTTTCGTAAGGGAACAGTATTTTCCAGCAACTTCATGCTAAAGATAAAAGCATTGACTGTCATTAATAAGTCTGTTAGTGAGCTGGCATACTTTTACCTATAATAATGCATTACTGTATTAAGCTTGAAGGTGTTTATCGCCTAGATGAATGCTAAATGTGTACACGAGCCACTGTTTGTGAGTAATACAGCTGTCATATAATGCATGCATGTTATTTCTAGTTTCTAATCAAGGCTACTGTTGTGAAGTTACTGGTTGTGCAACAATGCAGACTTACAAAAAGAAAGGAGACAGTAAACTAAGAGGCGCATTAGTTTAGCAACTTCCCAGATTTAGCTAAACATTCGGCATTTCCGTTACTAATCTTAACCATTAGACTGCAATCAAAGATTTATAAGAAACAGCTGCACTTCACAAGCAGAACCCAACCCTCAGCTCCTTTGAGAACACTTACAGTTCAGTCAGAGCTGTGTGTTATGGCAGATATTCACACAGATGCACTTCATTTGATTTTATTGGCAAACAAGACATACACTATATTGCCAAAAGTATTGGCGCCCCTTCTAATGAACATGTTTGAATACTTTAGTAATTTCTATGAGTACAAATCTTAATGTTAAAGCATATAATGATATTCTAGGAAATTGTGTGCTTCTAATATTATAGCAACAGTTTGGACTCTTTTCTATTCTAACATGACAATGTCTCTGTGTATAAGACAAGGTTCAAAAACTCATCACCAAACACCAATGACTTGTACATATGGGTTCAGTCATTTTAGACACTTACAAAACTGTTGCAACAGAGATGAAATACAATTTTTAAATACATGAATTATGTTCCCATCGTTGTTGCCACAGATTTGGAAGTGCATCTGTTCTAAAGAAGGGGTGCCAATACTTTTGTCTATATAGTGTATGTACAAGTCATTGGTGTTTGGTGATGAGTTTTTGTCTCAAGGTCTGCATTTACAGTCACACCAGAGGTGTTAAACTGGGATTAGGACTTGGTTTTATGCAGACCAGTCAAGTTCTTCCACACTGACTCAATCAATCATTTTCTTTTTGAACCTTGTCTTATACACAGAGACATTGTCATGTTAGAATAGAAAAGAGTCCAAACTGTTGCTATAATATTAGAAGCACACAATTTCCTAGAATATCATTATATGCTTTAACATTAAGATTTGTACTCATAGAAATTACTAAAGTAGTCAAACCTGTTCATTAGAAGGGGTGCCAATACTTTTGGCAATATAGTGTATGTCGGCTATGCTGTTCTGAAATGCATATTTCTCTCACTGTTTCTATTGAATAATGCATGCAATGTATGCATGAATACTTGGATGACCTGCATTATTTTGCTACATCAGATGTGCAGGACAGAGCATATAGGGCGTGCAATACTGTATCCCACAATGCAATGCATTTAACATAATGTAACATATAACGTTATTACTGAGCGCTCTATAGGCCTACTGGCTAAAAATTTTAAAAGGTTACAAACCTTTCAAATAACTGGTGTGTTTGACATCGACTGCAGCTGGAGCAGAAAAGAGTTGAAAATGTTGGATAAGTTGAAATTTGAGCCATTTTTCCAAAAAGTTGAAAATGGAGCCAAGTTGGACACTTTTTGTTTCTTAAATTGACACTTAAGTGGATTTATTGCAGATGATGTGGATTATGTGAAGTAACTTAAAAAAATAATAAAATAAAACAATAGAAACAGTTTTTATTCAATGCACAGCACCTCAAGAATAGAGTTCAACATGAGCCTCTTTCCATCATTTAAAAAATATTTAATAATTATAAAATAATCATAAAAAATAAGTTTTTTTTTTTTTTTTCAGTGTGACAATTTTTGTTATATATATATATATATATATATACAGTATATATATATATATATGTTTGGCTAATTATTATATTGGACTGCCAAACTGTTTACATTTTGACATTTTTACACAATTCAAATTTACAAACTATTTCCACCTATACAATGCAACTGCCCTCACTCACATGCAATCATTTAAAAAATACACTGTATATTATTTACGATGTTTAAAATATAGTTCCAAAATATAGTGGAATAACAAAATACAGCATTCCATTCGGAACATCGCCACTGGTTACAAATGTAACCCTGGAGCACAAAAGCAGTCATCAGTAACACAGGTATATTTGTAGCAATAGACAACAATACATTGTATGGGTCAAAATTATCGATTTTTCTTTTATGCTAAAAGTCATTAGAATATTAAGATCATGTTCCATGAAGATATTTAGTAAGTTTCCTACCGTAAATATATCAAAACTTAATTTTTGATCAGTAATATGCATTGCTAAGAACTTCATTTGAAC
>CM041798.1:34099192-34139192 GCA_023376895.1 Aspiorhynchus laticeps
TCTGCCAAGATCAATTCAGCTGTTCTCATACAGCGACACAACTGGAACAAAGAGCCAGACACTAAAGGATATATATATATATATATAATGACCGTGAATGTAATGATAAAAGACTGTAAAAATGCTATAGTCAAAACCTGTTAAATGTTTAACGGTAAGTTCCTCTACTATATACGGTGAAGAACTGTATTGGACATTACATTTTACAGTAGTATACCGTTTTTGGAAGTGAAAAAGATTTACAGTGAATAACCGTAAATTGACATTCCCAGAATTCCCTGCAATATCGCACTCACATCGACTCCATCGTGAAAAAGGCCCAGCAGAGAATGTACTTTCTTCATCAACTGAAAAAGTTCAACCTGCCACAGGCGCACATGACACAGTTTTACTCTGCTGTTATTGAGTCGGTTCTGTGCTCTTCTATAACTGTATGGTTTGGGTCAGCCAGCAAATCAGATATAAGAAGACTGCAGCGGACTGTTAGGACAGCAGAAAGGATCATTGGTGTGCACCTGCCCATCCTTCAGGACTTGTACTACTCCAGAGTGAAGAAACGGACAGGTAACATCATCCCAGACCCCTCTCACCCTGGACACGACCTGTTTGTGCTTCTCCCTTCAGGCAGACACTACAGATCTCTGTGCACTAGAACATCTAGGCATAAAAACAGTTTTTCCCCCTATGCATCTCGAGCCTAAACAACTAACACAGGAGTTATTACCTGTGTTCTGTAATTCATCCCCCATCTCTAATTATTTACTCTCTCTAGTACTATGTAAATATGTATGCATAATTTTCTATACAGCTGTATATAGAGAGTAAATAAGGCTCAAATCTGTACATAAATCTTCTGTTCCAGATTCAGACACATTATTATTATTATTAAGGCTTATTTAAATGTTCTGTTCTCATGTCAGATATGTATGTATGCATGCATGTATGTACCAAGAGCTTCTTAAAAACCACAACAAATTCCTCGTGTGTTTGCACACACTTGTTGAATAAAGCTGATTCTGAATATATTTCAAATTTGATGTTTTGTTTTTAAATAACTATGTTTCTTGGGGGCGAGAAGAGCTTAACACATTAGAAAATGTGTAAATTGTGACTGTTGAGTTGTAACAAATGTGTTTTCACAGTTATTAACACCGTAAATCTAGCAAAGTTTCTTGTATTTTTATTTTTTAAAAATTACAGCCAGATTCCGTCCTATGGAGGCCCATTTCAGCCAGTAATTAAATAATAAAAAAACTTTTTATCTCACAATTCTGACTTTATTTCTTTTGCAAGTTTCTATCACACAATTCTGAGAAAAGAGCCTCCATATAAACCCTTAAAAAACACTACGGTCAGGACCTACTAAAGGCACGCAGTGAAATATGGTTATTTTTGCTGCTGATCTTATTGCACGCATTTGTAGGCATTTTCACTGTAAAAAAATACATATTTGAAAAAAAAATGATTTGAGTTCTCAGCAATAGTTTTTTAGTAAAGATACTTTGTTTAGCCAACATAAACTTGTTTGTTCGTGCAATGCTGATTGCCTTATTTTGCTAATAGAAAGATTATTGTCACATCAACTGAAACAATAATTAATGTCGTTGAGGTAATTAATGTTTGCTGGATGACAGGTCACCACATTATCACTCGTGTGTGTATTTACCAATGACTAACAGTGACTTGTTATAGAAGCCTTAAGAGATAACTTAGTCTTGTAAGATATTATACAAACAATGATAATGTTGTCTATTCGACTAAATAATCCAGAAAATATATGTAAATAGTTGAACATGATCTAAACACACAAACCTCAAATGTTAAAAAGATCAGCTCTTTTAATCACAGCACAACAAATAACTAACAATGACAAAACAACAACTAAAAAAGTTTAAAAGAAGTCAGCAAACAGCAAAATAACAGTAACTGCATAATCCATTCATGCTGCAATGCATGCTGGGAACTCACAAAGCCTTAACATTTCAACAATTAACTTCACTCGAAGTGTAGTGACATCTACAATGCTCCTGAACTAAATCCCAGATAAGGGTGTGAATACTTATGCAATGGAATTATTTATGAAATTCTTTGAAAAAATGGGGCGCATCAGGTAATCTCAGGCAAAACTATGGGTGCTCCGGAGAGGGAACAAAGTGGATACAGTTGCAAAATACAAAATAATAATAATAATCCACATCCAGGCACTCACATAGTAAGCACAGTAAAAATCCTTTATTCTAAGACTGGGCTACATATTGACACCAACACGTATTAACCCAAAGGAAGGCCTGTTTGGACTGATACACATTGGTGTCTTTTTAATACGCAGCCCTGTCTTAGAATGGTGCACAGGTATCTTCAGTGGAACCTTTGGAGGTCAAAGGTCAAACGGCAGGTTTTGGGCATGTGCATGAGGACGCGATCTGTGGAAATCTGTCCTTGTGTCCTAAACACCTGCAAGCATCCAGATGCACAAGAGCTCTTTATTTCTTTGAATAATTCAAAATTATACACTATTTTTAATTTTAAAATCCCGCTTATGTGATCTAGTAACAATAATGAGGATGAGACAGAAAACAGAGCATGAGTCCATCAGTTGTCCTCGTTCTCATATGTGACCCTGGAGCACAAAAGCAGTCATAAGACTTCTCGATCCAGGCACATCAATAATTACCCCATCAACTTCGGTCAGAAATCTTGGTGTAATCTTTGATGACCAGCACATTGCAAAGACTGCTCGATCTTGCAGGTTTGCGCTACACAACATCAGAAAAATCAGGCCCTTCCTGACAGAGCATGCTGCGCAACTTCTTGTCCAGGCCCTTGTCGTTTCTAGGCTGGACTACTGCAATGCTCTTCTGGCTGGACTTCCATCAAACACAATCAAACCTCTACAAATGATTCAGAATGCAGCGGCACGACTGGTCTTCAACGAGCCCAAAAGAACCCATGTTACACCTCTCTTCATCTCCTGCACTGGCTACCAGTGGCAGCTCGCATCAAGTTCAAGACACTGATGCTTGCATACAGAACGACCACAGGCTCAGCACTACTTCCACTCACTATTACGAATCTACATCCCCTCCAGAAGCCTGAGATCTGCTAGTGAGCGACGCCTTGTGGTACCATCACAGAGAGGCTCAAAATCACTCTCTAGAACATTCTCATTCACCATTCCTGGATGGTGGAATAATCTTCCCACCCCTATCCGGATTGCTGGATCCCTATCAAGCTTCAAGCAACAACTGAAGACTCATCTCTTTCGGCACTACTTGACTTCATCCTAAACTTGTTCTTAAAAAAAAAAAAAAAAAAAAAACACCTTTCCCTTTATCTTTCTCTCCTTCCCTTGCTAGCTTGTACTTATTTGAACAATGACTGAGACTTGGTGTTACGAGCACTTGCTCTGTCTGATTGCCTCTTCAAGATGAATCGCTTTATGTACTCCCCAATTGTAAGTTGCTTTGGATAAAAGCGTCTGCCAAATGACTAAATATAAAATGTAAATGTATAAGTAACACAGGTATATTTGTAGCGATAGACAACAATACATTGTAAGGGTCAAAATTATCCATTTATCTTTTATGCCAAAAACCATTAGGATATTAAGATCATGTTACATGAAGATATTTAGTAAATTTCCTACCGTAAATATATCAAAACTTAATTTTTGATTAGTAATATGCATTGCTAAGAACTTCATTTGAACAACTTTAAAGGTGATTTTCTCAATATTTAGATTTTTTTGCACCCTCAGATTCCAGATTTACAAATATTGTTCTATCATAACAAACCATACATCAATGGAAAGCTATTTATTCAGCTTTCAGATGATGTATACATCTCAGTTTTGAAAAATGTACCCTTATGACTGGTTTTGTGGTCCAGGGTCACATTTTTGTGCTTTCACACACTATTATTTCCATTAGTCAAAGTCAAAGTCAGCTTTATTGTCAATTCTGCCACATGTACCGTACATACACACAGAGAATTGAAATTGCATTACTCTCTTACTCCCTGGCGCATACAGATAACACTAAACACTAACAGTAGAACGCAAGAATACAGATAAGGACATGTAGATAGTCCAAACCAGTGAAATACACAGACAGTGCAGAATATGAATGGTGTAGTGCAAAGTCTATTCTATTTAAAGTGACAAAAAGAGCAGTCTTTATTCAGACTGTCAGAAGAGGTAGTTGAATGAGGTCAGTCCAATGCTGTACAAAGTGACTGGTGCTGGTCACAGTGTGTGTGTGTGTGTGGGTGGGTGTGGTGTGTGTGTGGGGGGGGGGGGTCAGAGTTCAGTGGTGCGTGGGGTAAGAGAGGGGAGGGGGGCAAGGACGGGAGGGAGTTCAGCTTCCTGACAGCCTGGTGGATGAAGCTGTCTTTCAGTCTGCTGGTCCTCGCCTGGAGACTCCGCAGTCTCCTCCCTGATGGAAGCAGACTGAAGAAGCTGTGTGTCGGGTGGGTGGGATCACCTGCAATGCAGAGGGCTTTGCGGGTGAGACGGGTGTTGTAAATGTCCTGGAGGGAGGGGAGAGAGACACCAACGATCTTCTCAGCTGCTCTCACTATCCGTTGAAGGGTCTTGCGGCAGGACGCGTTGCAGGCGCCATACCACACAGTGATGCAGCTAGTCAGGATGCTCTCGATGGTGCCTCTGTAGAAGGTGCACATGATGGGGGCCGGGGCTCTGGCTCTTCTGAGTTTGCGGAGGAAGTAGAGACGCTGTTGTGCTTTCTTGGCTAGTGCTGCAGTGTTGTTGGTCCAGGAGAGGTCCTCTGTGATGTGCACACCCAGGAACTTGGTGCTGCTCGCTCTCTCTCCACGGTCGCACCGTTGATGGTCAGAGGAGCATGCAGAGAGTGCACTCTCCTGAAGTCAACAACAATCTCCTTCGTCTTCTCCACATTCAGAGAGAGATTGTTGTCCCTGCACCACCCGGCCAGGCGGCTCACCTCGCTCCTGTAGGTTACTATATTCTCTCTCTCACACACACACACACACACACACACACACACACACACACACTCACACACACACATGATAGTGGTTTGGCAGAGAAACTGAAACCCAAGTATCAGGATGAGAGTGTTTGGGGGCAAAAAGAGCTTTTTAAAACACTTACCTCCCTCTTCCTCTTTCTGTTTTGTTTAGTTTCTATCAAAACGTCCTGCTCCACTCGCTCTATTAATTCAGAGAGAGAGAGAGCGATAGATCTGAGGCTCGTCTGATTAATGCCTCTGCATCATCTGCACCTCAGCGTATGCCCTCTGACCTTCAGAAACTCTCCCCTGTTTGCCTCCAAATCCCTAATGGATGTTTTATCTCGTTAATTAAAGACTTGAACTGGCAGTGTAATTCTGCGTGAACGTGCACTCTTACAAATAAAGTTTCTCACTGGCATCTGTGGGTCTTTCCACTGCACTAAAGTTTCTTTATAGCAGAAAAATGATTTTTAGATCATTAAAATGTTATTTTTTTTAAGAACTGCTCACTTAAAGGTTCTTTGGGGAACCAAGAATGGTTCATCACTGCAATAAAAGTTTTGGGAAGTTTATACTTTAAGAGTGCAAAGAACATTTTAATAATCTAATAACCATTTCTTTCCACTATAAAGAACCTTTAGTGCAATGGAAAGATTTCATGGATGTCCATCAATGCAATAAAAAAAATTATAAAAAAATCACCCAATTATTATTCAAAAGTTCTTAAAATGGTTATTACGAGTAATGCATGAGTTGAATTTTGAAATAGTAATACTTTGATGTTAAGTCGTGTCATTTTGAACCGGTGATTTTAGTTCAATGAACAAAAGATCTTTGGTTTATGTGTATTATATCCAAGCATTTGGAAAATATGTTAAGTTTTTTGAAAAATGTGCATTTTGATCATCGGTTGTGAATTGTCTAGAGTTTTGAAAAATGACATGAAGGTTCTGTTATTAGTGCAAAAATTATTGTAAATAACTGTAAAAGTACTGGCAAACCAAAGATTGTTTTTAATGGCATTGCTGCAAAACAAAAATAATTAAAGATTGTAATGCACAGACCTACATAATCATATTGTGTATTAATAGATGCTGTTGCAAAAGGGCAGAATAAAGAGATTTTGTATGATGTATCATGTTAGTTTTGACACTTTTATTTCTCAGGGTGAGTTTATTGTTAATATAGGCATATATTGTAAAGTCTTGGTTGTGACGACTAGCCCCGGTCTGCTCTATATGCAACATTATAGTCTTATCATTGTCTTAATGAGCTTTATTCAATCAGGGCAAACTCTGCCTGTCAAAGCTGTTGCAATTCATTATGAATAAAGGAGAAAACACGCTTG
Organism: Aspiorhynchus laticeps; assembly: GCA_023376895.1. Taxonomy (NCBI): domain Eukaryota; kingdom Metazoa; phylum Chordata; class Actinopteri; order Cypriniformes; family Cyprinidae; genus Aspiorhynchus; species Aspiorhynchus laticeps. Next base: position 34,105,532 of record CM041798.1, read on the forward strand.
AAACTTGGCAGACGTGTGTGTATAATAGACTGGAGATGATTCTGGCCAAGTCCTTCAGCAGCAATGCACTGATGTGACATTTACAAGATTCACAGACATGCAAACAGGTAGAGCAAGTGAGATTCTTCTCAGGAAAGCATGCTGGTATTTCAGGTTATGGTTATGTTAGTGAACAGTAATGCACTGATGTGACATTTACAAATTCACAGACATGCAAACAAGTGCAAACAGGTAGAGCAAGTTAGATTCTTCTCAGGAAAGCGTGCTGGTATTTCAGCACGTGGTTATGTTAGTGAACAGTAATGCACTGATCCGGATTCAATGGAAAAACTAAAGTGATGGTCTGTAATCAAGAGTTGCATGGGTGCCGGAGTACATTAGAGATGCTCTGACTGTAAATGCATGTATCATGAAGGCCGGTGAATCTGTGGAGAGAGTCAGCACAGTAAGTCGATACGGCTGAACTGAATATATGTCTTAAATTAGACTCGATGACTTTGTGTTGGAGTGATCCGTGCCACTGTGTAATCCAACACCTCCTTAAATTAGCTCGTGATTCCTCGTCTGCTCCACATTCATTCACTTACACACGGTCATCTCTCCATTGACTTCCATTGTGTTCAAGTCATTCTGTAATTTAGGGGATATTTCACATCAGGAAGAAGCGTTAAAGCAATAGATTCAAGATTGTTTTTATTTGTCACATACACAATTATACAGAGTATAACCAGCAGTGAAATGTACATCAGGTCCGCTCCATGGACAGTGCAATTATATATAATACAAAAACAAAGAATATACATAGATATAAAAAATAAAAATAATAAAATATAAAATAAAATGTGCAAAAAAATAAAAAATATAAATATAAATGTGCAGGACAGTATACTGTTGACTTAATAATAGTAATATAAGCAGGAATGTGCAAGAAAAATGTGCAAAAAGGTTGTACAGGGTATTTACATAGCAGCAATACGAGGTAGAAAAATTATGAATAACTTACTGATTATAGTGATTATTAAATTGAGTCATGTGATGTGATGTTATGAGACCAATATGCTTTCTCTATAACACAACCAAGCTTTATCAATAAGCACTGTTTTGTTTTTTTATGTGAAATAATAACATTACAGCGCTTGAATGACCGTGTGAATACCAAGAAGAGAAGGAAAAAATGGAAAAGAAGAAAAAAACACTAAAAAACTTTTTGGATATTACAAAAAAAAATAATATTTCCTCGCGAGTTTGTGGATTATGGACAAACTTTGACAGAAAGTTTCACTATTTTGACTTAATTTCACCAGCAGGCCTCGTCTGGCCAACTTTTCTCAAATTTAATATTTGTTTGAAAATCATAAACAAATAAAAACTGAAAATATTGCAAAACATAATGTTCCCAACGTTGTTGACGGGCAATTAATATACTCCTTCACAATCAGCCATTTGAGATCAAATCAGTGTTATTTTAGTATAATTAGAATACTATTGTAGTTTTTATTCATCTGATCAGTTTATATTTAAATTTTCCTTTTTGTTTTATTTTTAGTTAAAGTTTTAGTAATCTTGTTGTGTGTTTTTGTCATCCGTAGTCGTTTTTGTTTTTTAATGTCCATATAGTTTTTATTAATTTGTATTTCAGTTTTAGTTATTTTACTACATCAAGTTAAACTGAATTAAAATGAGAAAAGTCTATTTTTTTATGGTTTTGATTTTAGTTTAAGTTTTAGTTAACTATAATAACTGTGGATCAAATTAGAAAATAATTAAGAGGACATTTACCATAAATTATAATATGTTCAAAACATCCACCGCAGGAGGAAATGACATCACATGATGCTGGTCACATGGTTTTGTGATACAATTTTTGTGCATCTATTTTTATTTAAGGTATTTAGATTGTAGAACAAGTTTAATGCAGATACTCTTGACTTTAACATTTTATTCATTAAAGCAGACATTGCAAACACTGTATTTGACGGGACATGAAGGCAATTTCAAGTAAATTGAAAAACAATGTTTACAAAATACACGTGTGAGTTTATAGCATGTTCTCTAGTGGATCAAATATGACATTTCTGAAGAAAATTGTTCACAATGATCATCGATGGATATGAAATGTCCCCTAAATTATAGAATGATTAAAATACTGGGTCCCACTTTATATTCGGTGGCCTTAACTACTATGTACTTACATTTAAATTAATAATTTAGTACAATGCACTTATTGTGTACATACATGTTTTTACATTGTACTTATATTTTCAAAAATACCTATATGTAATTACATCTGTAATTAATTTCTGTAATTACATTTATAATTACACAGTTGACCCATCCCTTACACTTTAACCCACCCTTAAACCTACCCATACCACTTAACCTGTCCCTAACCTACCCGTATCCACCTCAATAGCAGCAATAGTGTTTTACAATACAATATGAATACAATAAGTACATTGTACTTATTTATTTGATGTAAGTACATAGTAGTTAAGGCCACCTAATATAAAGTGTGACCAAATACTGAGCTAATAACCTAAAGCTAAACCTATCATTAGTATGTAACATAGTACGGTTAATTTACAGCGATGCATGTTCTCCTCTTTGTTAATAAGTATGATTATGCAAAATATGAGTCGTGTTGTTTTATGTGCATCTGAATATGAAAGCAGAGAATGAAGTGATGACGTCAGAGTTCTCCAGAAATCTCTGTTATGATTGATAAACACGTGACTTATGAATGTCATTCCTTGTTGTTTGTTTTACATGTTTTCTTCATCAGTATGCTGTAGCCTCATTTCTATATCTTTCTTGGGTAACACTTTATAATAACTGCACGCTATGAATCATAAGTTAAGCATTAGTAAATAGTCAGTTCATCCTTTATAAAGCATTGTTCCAGCATTAATAGTCATTAGTAATAAATACAGCTATAAATGACTTGTTCTTGATTTATAAGCATATCTATTATAAAGAGATTTAAAGACTCAGTTATCTTCCAAACAAACACAACACAGATGGATACACAACTCAGAAATATTTATTTCAAGATGCAAAAAATGAAACTGTACACTTTTTTTTTTTCTATGAAATTGCAGAGGTTTCATTTTCATTTTTTTTTAGCAAGTGTACACTGTAAAAAAAAAAATCTGTAAAAATTTACAGTAAAAAACTGCCGGAATTCTACCGTAAAAAATACGGTAACATTTTAGGTTTTACGGTTTTAAATTTACAGTTAAATACCGTAATTTCATTAACTGATATAATGTTAATATACCAACCTATTGAAGTACTGAAATCTGTATCTTTGTAATACACTGATAACCACCAAAAGCAGGTGATGAGAGTCACATGATGAACCAAAGCAGCTTTTAAATAATAACATATATAGAAGAAGTCAGGGTTCTGATGTGTGTGTCATGTGTTCCCGCCTCTTGTGTCCATATTTGGTTTGTTTTCTGTCCTCGTTAAGTGTCATTATGAGTTAATCCTTGTCCAGCCGTGTTTGTCTAATTATCTATGATTTACCTGTGTATTTATAGTCCTGTCTGTTCAGTTAGATTTCGTCTGGTCTACTCGTTACTTCCCCGGTGTTTCTGTATCTGAGTCCTGCCTTGATGTCTCATTAAAGACTATTATTTGAGTTTATATCCTCGTCTGCATGTTCCTGTTCCTCCCTCGTGTGTGCACCGTGACAGAAGACCAGACCTAAACCGTAAGCGGCGCCCATTCACCTCGTTTTGTTTTCGTTTTCAAAAGTCTTTTGTTTTGTTCCAGTCAGTTTGTTTATGTCTGTCCCGCGGCAAGGAAGTCACCGCTCGTAATCCCGCCATAGCCCACTGCAAGACGGCATGGGAGTTCGGCGGGATCGCCGCGAGTGCCGCGAGTCCGCTGGCCGCGATGCCCTCATGCCCGCCGATCGCGGGAGATCACGCCACCGGCCCGCCTCTGACTCAATGCCCGCCGGATCGCCGCTGACTCAAGCCCGCCGGATTGGCGCTGACTCATGCCCGCCGGCCGCCGCTATCCCTAGCCCCGTGGATCAAGTCCACATGTCACGGCCAGGAGTGCCATGTGTCTGTCTTGTTGTGCCCACAGGAACATTTTAAAGAACCGTGTCTTGTCTTGTCCACGGAGACTCGTCTGGGCCAGGTGGCTCCTCTTGTTGTGGCCATGGAGGCCATTCTAGTCGCCTGCCTCCTTGTCGTGGAGGTGGAAGCGGTTGCTGAGGGACCCTGTGAGGGCCCCTGATGTCATGTCATGCCCAGAAGAAGCCTCAGCTTCCAAGCCAGCCCAGGAGGGCTTCTGGTTCCTGTGGGCTGTCCTGTCCTGTCTGTCTGGCCCTGGAGGGCGTTCCTGTCTTGTTTTGTACTGTCTTGTCTGTTTAGCCCCGGAGGGCTCCTGATACCCTCTCACTACCCCAGGGAAATTTTTTGGGGGGGGGGGGTAGTAAGAGTTCCGGCTGTAGGGGCCGGGCCGAGGGGACCGAGGCCAATCTGCCATGGCCTCCTGAGCTCCCTGCACCGCCATGGCCTCCTTTGTCTGTCTGTTCCGCTCTGGAGGTCCCCGTCCTGTGTTCCTGTCTGTGTTTGTCCTGAGGGGCCTCCAGAGCGCCCACCCCCCCTCCCCGGTGGAACTGTTACGGCGTGGGACACGCCTTTCGGGAGGGGGGGGTTATGTCAGGGTTCTGTTGTGTGTGTCATGTGTTCCCGCCTCTTGTGTCCATATTTGGTTTGTTTCCTGTCCTCGTTAAGTGTCATTATGAGTTAATCCTTGTCCAGCCGTGTTTGTCTAATTATCTATGATTTACCTGTGTATTTATAGTCCTGTCTGGTCAGTTTGATTTGGTCTGGTCTACTCGTTACTTCCCCGGTGTATTCTGTCTCTGAGTCCTGCCTTGATGTCTCATTAAAGACTATTATTTGAGTTTACGTCCTCGTCTGCGTATTCCTGTTCCTGATAATAACTGATAAGAAAAAACTAAGAAGAAACATAGTTATTTCAAAGAAAAAACATCAAATTCAAACAAAATCTGAAATGCAACGCAGGGAATTCTGGGAACGTCAGTTTACGGTTTACAGTTACAGTAACTTACCGTTAACCATTTAACAGGTTTTTACTGTAGCATTTTCAGTTTTTTACCGTTAAAATCACAGTCATTTTTTACAGTGTCCAGTTGTACAGTTTAATTTTTTGCATCTTGAAAACATATTTCTGTGTTCTGTATCCCTCTGTGTTGTGTTTGTTTAACTTTTCTCCTTTATAAAAGCTTTATAAGATATAAATATTCCTCACTTTAGATGAGCTCAGACAAATAAATGGCTGAATGTTTTATAACTACGTGACTTAATCATGAATCACAGCAGGAATATGTGTTAATAAAGCATTTATTAACACACTGAGCAACTATTATCATGTGTCTAAATAATAAGATTAATAAATGTACATTTAAATAATTTATTAATCATTTACTTAATGATCTTATGAACCACTGACAACTCCTAAATAACTGGTTTGTATAACGTAATAATTTAGAAATGATAAATTGATCATTAATAAAGTATGAAAATACAATTATTAAACATTATAGATATGCTCAAGAACAAAACACGTATAGCTGTATTTATAAAATGCTTACTAATGACTATTAATGTTGGAATAATGCTTTATAAAGGATGGATTGACTATTTACTGATGCTTATTTTATGTGCTGTATCTTATAGAATGCATCTGCCTGTGCTACTTGAACACTGATAATCATAATTATAATTATTTAAGCATTTTATAGCATTATGATACATGTATACAGTCAGGTCCATATAGCCTATATTTGGACACAGGCATATTTTTTATTATTTTAGCTGTTGACCAAAACATTTTCAAGTTACAGTTATATAATGCTTAAAGTGCAGACTCTGAGTTTTAATTTGAGGGTATTCTCATCACAATTGGAGGAAAGGTTAGGAATTACAGCTCTTTAATATATACCTCCCCCTTTTTCATAAATAATTGGACATTTGACTCAAAAGCTGTTTCATGGACAGATGCGAGCTATTCCTTCGTTATTTCTATCAATTAAGCAGGTAAAAGTCTGGAGATGATTCTAAGTGTGTCATTTGTATTTGGAAGCTGTTGCTGTGAATCACATCATGAGGTCAAAGCATCTCTTCATTCAAGAGTGTGTGCTATGAGTAAATAGTGAAGACCCCAACAACGGCGCAGGCGGAAGATGGTGGTGTGTGAACCATCACAACGGCTGGGAAGGCGGAAGAAGGCAACCCCACAGCCACGTGGGTTAACTCGGGAGGGTACAGTGGCTAGGGGAGCAAACCCCGAAGACAAACCTGCACTTGGGGGCAGGCATAGGCGGAGTCCAACTGACCGGACCACCGGCAGCCCCCTGCAACTTCCTGCCAGACGAAGGTCGTCATGGGTTCTCTCATGCCACTGGAGGTCCATCTGGTAGGAGTGAAGATGGTGGGAGTGAGGTTTGTGCACCCACACCCCCACCTTAATCTTTACCTATTCTCAAGCTTCCCCCCCCAAAAAAAAAAAAAGTCCTGTGGCAATGTGGAATGGTGGTGGGCACAGGCCAAGGATGTGGCTGGGAGTGTCTAGCCAAACCATGCACACAGGCGGCAATGGAGTGATGGTCGTTAGGACTGCGGGATTGAGCAGCGCGTCTTTTCGTCAGCTTCCACTGCGACTGAGCAGCCCCACACTGCTCACCCCTGTGATGGGGAATGACCTGGAAAAGGTGGTCAAAAAATTGTCTGCTCCCCACACTCCGGACGGTAAGCCGCAACCGTCGGAGCATCCCCCCTCGCGGTCGAAAAATTAAAGTGAAAAATAAGCTAAGCATTGCTTCGTGGAACGTTCGCACAATGCTGGATCTAGCCGAAACTCCTGACAGGCCCCACCGCAGGACAGCACTGGTGGCTCTGGAGCTCACAAGGTATAACATCGATATAGCAGCTCTCAGCGAGACCAGACTACATGGGGAGGACTCCTTGACAGAGGCTGGTGCTGGGTACACCTTCTTCTGGAAGGGGGTCCCTGAAGGCTCTCGTCGTAACCATGGAGTTGGCTTTGCTGTGAAGTCCAAACTGCTGCAACGCATTCCGGAATCCCCTATCGGCATCAATGAAAGACTGATGACATGGCGCATTCCTCTGGCAAAGAAACGCTTCACCACACTCATCAGTGCATACGCTCTAACTCTTGATGCCGAGCACAACATCAAAGAGGATTTCTATAGAGCTCTTGATGCCATCTTACAGAAAACTCCGGCTACAAACAAGCTTATACTCATGGGAGATTTCAATGTTAGAGTGGGTACGGAGCACCTGGTATGGAACAAAGTCATCGGCCAGCATGGTGTGGGGAAAATGAACCATAACGGGCTCAGAATCCTCTCCCTCTGTGCAGAGTACCAGCTGGTCATTACTAACACCATCTTCCAGATGAAGAACAGGTTCAAGACCACCTGGCAGCACCCACGCTCAAAACATTGGCATCTCTTTGACTACGTGATTGTCCGTCAAAAGGACAGACAAGATGTCCTCACCACCCGTGTTATGAGAGGAGCTGAGTGCTGGACTGACCACCTTATGGTCAGATCCAGTCTACTCATGAGCATTCAACCCCGTAGCCCGAGAACGGCCTCATACAAGAAACTCAACTGCACAGAGCTGAACAGCCACACCACCAAAGACAACCTCTGACGGCTCCTTGCTGAAAACCTCAACAAGATCCCAGAAGAATCAGCCGACTGGCCAGCTTTACGCCAGGCTATTTATAATGCAGCCTTAGAGGCGCTTGGCCAATTACGGACACATCATCAGGACTGGTTCGACTGTAACTCAGCCGAGATACAGTCACTCCTAAAAATCAAGCATGAAGCCCACAAAGCTCTCCTGTCCTGCCCTGGATCTCCCACCCTTATAGCCTCCTTCACTGCTGCAAGAGCAGAAACCCAGCGAGCCCTCCGGACTATGGAGAACACCTGGTGGGTGTAAAAAGGCACAAGAAATCCAGAACCTGGCAGACTGCAATAACACTCAAGGCTTTTACGATGCCTTAAAAGCATTGTACGGCCCCAGGAAATGAGCGATCGCCCCAGTCCGATCAGCTGACGGGTCCATGCTCTTCAAGAACTGCCACGAGATTCTTGCCCATTGGGCAAATCATTTTGAGAGTCTCTTTAACCACACCAACCCTGCTGACCCATATATCCTGGATAATCTGCCAGACCTGCCACCAACTATGCACCTGGACACCCCACCACTTTACTCTGAACTCCGGCAAGCCATTGCAGGGCTGAAGAATAACAAATGCGCTGGACCCAACGGAATCCCTGCAGATGTTTTCAAACACGGAGGATACATCCTCACGCGCCGTCTGCACCTCCTGATCCAAAACATCTGGGAAAATGGGACCCTCCCACAGGACTGGAAGGATGCTAACATCGTGGTCATTTACAAGCAGAAAGGAGACAGAGCAGTCTGCGGTAACAGTCGCGGGATATCTCTCCTCTCCATCGCTGGGAAAGTCCTGGCCAAGATCATGCTCCGCAGACTGGTTGAGCACATTTCGGAAGCTGTGCTTCCGGAAACTCAGTGTGGCTTCCGGAAGTCCAGATCTACGACAGACATGGTTTTTGTCTTGAGGCAGCTGCTGGAGAAGAGCCGAGAACAGCACAAAGACCTTTATGTAGCCTTCATCGACCGCAGCAAAGCTTTTGACACCATCAACCGGGAGCTGCTCTGGAAAAACCTCTCCAAACTTGGGGTGCCACCCAAGTTCCTCAGCATCCTACAGAAGCTGCATGACGGGATGCAAGCCAGAGTGCTCACGGGAGAACTCCAGTCTGAGTCTTTCGAGGTAAACGTTGGGGTGAAGCAAGGCTGTGTCTTGGCTCCGGTGCTCTTTAACATCTTCCTCTCTGCCAAGACGGTGTCCATGTGGAATACCGACTTGACGGTAGCCTCTTCAACATCCATCGACTCCAGGCCCGCACAAAGACAAAGACCCACCAAATCTGTGAGCTTCAGTATGCTGATGACTATGCCGTCTTATCCCACAGCCCAGACTCTATGCAGCATGCCCTTAACACAATATCCAGTCTGTATCAATCTTTTGGCCTACAGGTTAACACTCAAAAAACCGAGGTCATGCTCCTTCTCTCCACCCCGCTCTCATACCCCCAGCTTACACATAAATGATGTTCCACTTAAAACAGTGGACCACTTCACCTACCTTGGCTCCACTTTGTCCTCATGCTGCTCCCTTGACACAGAAATACACACCCGGATAAATAAAGCCTCATCATCTTTTGGACGCCTACGCAGCAGGGTTTTTGAAAACCGTAATCTGAAGGTCAGTACCAAAGTTGCTGTTTACAATGCGGTATGTCTCTCTACTCTGCTTTATGGGGCAGAGTCATGGACCCCATACCGCCAGCACATCACCAACCTAGAGGCCTTCCATATCCGCTGCCTATGGAAGATCCTCAATTTGTCTTGGGAAGATCGAATCCCCCACACAGTCATCCTCAGCAACACTGACTCAATCTGCATGGAAGCAGCAGTGGCCAAAAAACATCTGCGTTGGCTAGGGCATACCATACGCATGCCTGAACACCGCCTGCCCCGCCAAGTCCTCTACAGTCAACTAATGGGCGCAAAGCGCTCCGCTGGAGGGCAAAAGTGGCATTTTAAGGACTACACCAGGGATCTCCTAAAGCGAGCGAATATTCCCCTTACGCAGTTCGAATCTCTGGCACTCGACAGGTCAGCCTGGCAGGTCACCTGTGCCACTGCAGTCTCTCAAATACACCAAATAAACCAAGACCGACGATCTGAGAGACGCATCAAGAGACACCAGTGGGTGGCTGGTACCTCCCTGGTGTCTGGTTTCCCTTGCTCCATCTGCGGAAGAGTGTGCGGCTCAAGGATCGGACTCGACACCCACGAGAAGTGGCACCAGCGGCAACGTCGCCGAACCCATCCCCCTCCCATCCCCATCCCTGGAGCACCATCGAACACGATGGATAGCTAAGAGGAGTGTGTGTGTGTGTGTGTGTGTGTGTGTGTGTGTGTGTGTGTGTGTGTGTGTGTGTGTGTGTGTGTGTGTTAAAGCATGCGATTGTATGACTGTTTCATGTAATTCCCAGCATGCTTTAGTTCAGCAGAATGCAGTCTTGCACAGCTGCACTCTCTTCAGTGACACAATGACAATCTATTGTAACCCAATTAACTGCTAAATGTGATTCTCACTTGTACATTAAGAATGAAACAGAAGGAAAGCACAAAAGCGTGTTTCTTGAGGATCTGCTGAACACCGAACAGCTGGATGCAGCTGGACAGAGAGAAAGAAACCTCTGACCCTCCACAATAAACGCCTTTCATGCTGACATTTGACAGGCATTAATAAAACATGTGAAGCTGTGCTGAGAGAGAATGAGCTGCTACACTCCCAGCACTCTCTCTGAGCACTAGTGCACATTTATATAATGCTTACAGACTACATGATCATAACAACAGTTTGAGTCAAACTTGAATTAAAAAGTTACACTAATGTGAGAAAGTCTTGCTGTGTTCAGTTTGTTCCTCTTTTACTACATGAGTTTGTATAAAACCTGATGATCATGTTCAGATCAGAGAGAAGAACATCTGACCTTCTGTACAGAGACATTCGCATGATTATTATCATTTTTTAATCTCTTGGCTTGTTTCTTGTTGTGCAGAGGATCAAACTATAATAATTACTAATATTAAAAATGTTAAAATATAGAACAAATGGTAAAACATTTCAAATGTGTATATATATATATAATACACACACACACACACACACACACACGCACGCACGCACGCACGCACGCGCACACACACACACACACACACACACGCACGCACGCACACACTAGTGGCGCCCTCTAGTGGTGAACTAGTGACACCACCACATGGCAAGTGTTTTTTATAACAAGTTCTATGCTATTTTTCTTCTTTTGACGTAATGATTTGTGACAGGACTCATCTCTGAGCTCATCAGCTGTTAGGAGTGCATATAAAATTGCTGTCACTCAGTATAATCACTTATACAACACTAACACTCAGTACATCTGAAGTCTGTGCTTCACCACTAGATGGATCCACTGCTCTGACAAATACAGTCTCACATCCCTCTCATGTTACAGTGTTTACTTTACACACAAATCCAAGAATTGCACACAAAATGCAAAACACCTCACTGTTAGCACTGCATTCAAAATATCACAAACACATCTCAAAAGCAAACATTTGCAAACACTTTTGCCATAATATTAATTTTTGTAAGATGTGTGTGTGTTGCATAGAGAACTGTGTGTTTTATGAAATTGAAAACTGAGTTAAAGGCTGATAATTAGTGTCTGGTTTTGCAGATTTGGTGTGTTTCTGCTGTTTGAGTGACAGCTTTCAGAAACTCTGTGATAAGTAAAGATTTAGTGTGTACGCAGTAAAAAAACTAATTACAGTGCAGCGTTTGTCTGTAAGACACAATCTGTTCAGTCAGAGTGATTAAATGTGTTGTTTGAAGGTGTGAGGATTGTCTTAAGACGATCTGGACGCTCAATACACAATAAGTGTGACGGTCAGTGAAAACAAAGACATGCAGGACAGTCTTCAGAGAGATGATGAGCTGTGACGAAGGCCTTTCTGTCTCCCGTCTGAATGCTGTGTGACAGTGATTTCTGTCCATCACATCAGTGTTTGATATCACGCCACAGGATGATTATTAACACAGTCTGTCCATCAGATTGATTACTAACGAGCAGTGTTGGGCAGTAACTAGTTACTAGTAACTTATAATAGTAACTTAATAATATTACTTTTTGCAGTAACTAGTAGTGTAACAAATAAGATTTCAGTAATAATATTACAGTTACCATCCATAAAACAGCTTAGTAACTTAGTTACTGTAATAATAATCAACCCCGCTTATTTAAAATCTAACAATTGAATAATTCCTAGATTTATTTTCATAATTTTCACGACTCATGCATGTGATGAGGTGCAGCAGGCAAGCTCAGAAATATGGAAAAGCTTACATTCAGCAGATATAAATATTGCATTATATTGATTTTGTCAGGAATAAAGATGATCTGAGCACTGTTGTGTATTACTTTACTCTGCATTACATCCCTCTGATCAACACATGCTACATTATATTACTATAATTAAAAATCTTTTTGGAAAATTAAACAGTTTCTTACAAACTTATGTGATTTCATAAAATAAATGCAATATAATCGTATATGGGTAACGGAGAAATTACAATTAGCTTCAAGCTACACATGACAATTAATGAGATTAATACAACACTTCTGCTTGAATGTCACTATTAATTATTGAGTGTTTGTAATAACTAATAATGTGGATTTTGGTCAAATGATGAAGCAGAAATATGTTATTAGTAACATTTATGTGGAAGATACACAGTTACAACTTCTGTGTGTCGTGAAGAAACAATGTAACTAATTACTGCTGCCAGAAAGTAACAATATTACTTTTGAAAGGAGTAACTAGTAATGAGTAATATATTACATTCTTTGAGTAACTAACCCAACACTGATGACGAGCCACTCACTGATTCACTGGAGAACACAACCAGCTTCATCATCATCACCATCATCATCATCTGATGAGCAGAGAGCTGCTTCTGAAGTGTGTGAATGTATTCATCTGTGTCCAAACACACTGAAACTGAACATCAGAGCTGCTGGAAACAAATGTATCTCTGTTTAAATCATGTCAGTGTTTCACCTGATTTTGTCCAAAGCACCTCTGGAGCCCATTGACTTTCAGTGTTTGGACAGAAGGGTGAGGAAACGACATTTGATTAATTACATGATGAAAATTGTATTTCGTAATGCAATCAAGCACATTGAGACGACTGGGAAAAGACACGTTTGCATTAAATATTACATTAGGCCAGGGTTTCTCAAACTGGGTTTTTCAGGGGTGTTGTAAATTGAATAGCAAATAAATCATTAAATATTTAAAAATGTTACATATTTAAAATAACAATAAAATATTTTTAAACAATACTTTAAAATAAATATATTCATATATTATAATAGATAACATCATTTTTATAATTAAATTTAATTATTTAATTAAAAGCTGATATTTGTTTATGCCGTGGCCTCTCAATTTTCCTTCTAATTAAAAAAAAGTATTTTTTTAACAGGAAAAAAAATTTAAAAGGAAGAAGAATTAGTGAGAATTATTAATAACTTAGTGAATATTAAGTAATCATGTATTAAATTAAAAGTAGTCTGATTATGAGTTTTCTAATTTTTTTTAATCTGATTATGTATTCCAGATTACTTGTAATCAGTTATGATAACAGAACGTAACTCTATATTTCTGAGTGAAATCCTCAGTGCTGTTAGAGTCCGATCCGGTCAGGTCACTGGTGTGTGATAAAGCTACACACCTCCTGACACACACGTGACTCACGTCTATCTATAGCTCGGATCGCTCTTCTACACAATCATCTGACTGCCACAGATCATCAAGTACAGACACATCTGTCTGTGGAAAAACGCTTTGGAAACCTTATCTCTGTTTAGCAATTCTGGCTGAGTTTCATTACATGCAATACTTCATAACAGCGTCATAAACATGACAGAGTTTTCATTTATGAGTAAACTGATCTACAACATTATACAGTGATACCTGGATTTTGAAGCTACAGTTAGTTTTGAGATATATGTATTATTTATTGACTCTTCAAGTCATTTTAATAACAGACCATATTTTATTTAAAAACCAGGAAATTCCTGAGTGATTATTATTATTATGAACACAAATATAAGACCAACAGGTGAGCATAACTCTCATAATATCACAAACATATCCAAACTAAAGGTTATTAACGAGCCTCTCCGGCAAACTTATGTCTGTTTTGAAACTCTCAGCAGAAATGATATAACACCAGATGAGTTTATGATAAATCTGAGCGTGACTCAGTGAGTTGAGACACGGGCGCGGTGCACACTACAACACTCTTAAAGAGACAGTACACACAAACATCGCTCCTTATTTGCTTTGAATTACTCACTCGTTTGTGTTTTAATTCTATCACACAACACACAATGAGTCACTTTAAATTTTGAGTGGAAAAAAAAACGTATATGAACAAGTTTAAAAAGCTTTCAAGTTCATGTAAAATCGCACTAGACATTTTACAAAAGTAGTCCATATGACTCATGCCAGGTTTTCTGAAGTAATATGATAACTTTTAAAAAAAAAATGTATTTGTAGCAAGGGATAAAAAATTAAAAAAATTTAAAAAAAAAGAAATTTAATCACATAATTTGGACTTTTTCTTGCAATTCTCTTTCACACAACACACAATGAGTAATTAAAAAAAAAATATATATATATTTTTTTTTTTTTTTTTTTGTTTCACTGTAATTAATTAATCTAATTAACACATTAAATTCCCAGCCCTCTTATATATATATATATATATATATATATATATATATATATATATATATATATATATATATTCAAATATAAATATGAATATGAATAAGCCTAAAAAGCTTTCAAGTTCTTGTAAAATCACACTAGATTTTTTTTTCATGCAATTCTCAGTTTATATCTCACAATTCAGACTTTTCTCTTAATTTTTTGATTTTTTTAAAAAGTCTGAATAAGCTTAAGAATAAGAGAAGTACGAATTGTGAGATTAAAAGTCACAATTGTCTTCTTTATTTCATGGTGAGAAAAAAATTATAGATATAAACTTGTAAAAAAAAAGACTATATCTCAGAATTGTGAAGAAAAAAGTCTGAATTATGAGATAAAAAGTCACCATTATGTTTTATTCCATGGTCAGAACTGGCTTCCATAGCTATTTATGATTGCATGGAAAATACCACCCAGTTCAACATGTTGCATCCCGCAGAGATAATAATAATAGCACTGACAGTGCTGTTGAACTGAACTGAAACAGTGCTGATCTGAATAATGAGCCGAAACTGGAGCTGATCAAACTGATGAATTTTACAGCATTGTTTCCTGTTGATTTGAGTGAAGCTGTTTTGTGTCAAGCGCTATTGAAACAAACGTGAGTCAAGATCAACTGTGTGTGCCTGCGCCTTTAAGAGACGCTCCGTTGGTGACGTGAGGCGGTGACGCGCCGGGCAACAGTGTTGCCAAGTCCTCTGTTTTCCCGCGGAACTGGGCTGCTTTAACTCTATTGCTTTAACTCTATTTTTCATTTGTAGCAATAGCCAACAATACATTGTATGGGTCAAAATTATCGATTTTTCTGTTATGCCAAAAATCATTAGGATATTAAGATCATGTTCCATGAAGATATTTAGTAAATTTCCTATCGTAAATATATCAAAACTTAATTATTGATTAGTAATATGCATTGCTAAGACTTCATTTGAACAACTTTAAAGATGATTTTCTCAATATTTAGATTTTTTTGCACCCTCAGATTCCAGATTTACAAATATTGTCCTATCATAACAAACCATACATCAATGGAAAGCTATTTATTCAGCTTGTATATGATGTATGCATCTCATAAAGTATATAGGTGAATCAAGGAAAGAAGAGCTTATGTATAACACAATGTTAGGGGTTCAGATTGAAAAACACACTTAAAATAAAAGGGAAATCCAAATGGATTCAGTGAACAATGTCATGTTGAAGAAACAATACCTCATGTATTTATTGAATGTAAGTCAAATCAATATTTATACAGTGCTTTTCACAGTGTTAAAGCAGCTTTACAGTATTAAACAGAGAAAAAAAAATATTTTTATCTTCTAAAAAAAATTCTTGCTCTTATTGTATAGCTTTACTTGTCTTAACTTAAAATTGTTTACCTTATTGTTCTATTATTTCTTCTAGTTATTATTATTATTATTTTGTCAAGCACCATTTAATTCTAACAAAGGAGGGAAATATGATATGAAAATTAAAAAAAAGGTTTTAAAATATAATTTTGATTTTATTAGAGGGACTGGATTGATCAATAGAATATGAAACTCTATTCCACACTCCGGAGCAGAAGGTGGCGGTAACGCAGCTATTCACGTTGGTTGCCATCCGCCGTTAAACACCAAACAGAAGAAGCAGAACATAAGAGTGGCAACTGGGCGGGTTTTATTGTGAAAACCTGGCAACCCTGGAGAGCAGGAAGCCTGGAGCGCAGACGCAGCACACGGTCCGCCGGATAATGCGCTTCTAATGCTGGGCCGAGACCATCCTCAGCGCGGAACGCTCACCGAACCCCGGCTGGAACCGAGCGGAAGAACGGAGGATTGAGAACAGCAGCGCGCGACGCAGAGAGAGAGAGAGAGAGAGACACTACCCAAGCGCTCAGAGCCATGAGAGAATACAAAGTGGTCGTGTTGGGATCCGGCGGCGTGGGAAAATCAGCGCTGACCGTTCAGTTCGTCACCGGATCCTTCATCGAGAAGTACGACCCGACGATAGAGGACTTCTACCGCAAGGAGATCGAGGTGGACTCGTCGCCGTCGGTGCTGGAGATCCTAGACACGGCGGGCACCGAGCAGTTCGCCTCCATGCGCGATCTGTACATCAAGAACGGCCAGGGCTTCATCCTCGTTTACAGTCTGGTCAACCAGCAGAGCTTCCAGGACATCAAGCCCATGCGCGACCAGATCATCCGCGTCAAGCGCTACGAACGCGTGCCGATGATCCTGGTGGGCAACAAGGTGGATCTGGGGGACGAGAGGGAGGTGGCTTCGGTGGAGGGCAAGGCGCTGGCGGACGAGTGGAACTGTCCGTTCATGGAAACTTCAGCCAAAAACAAAGGCTCCGTGGACGAGCTGTTCGCGGAGATCGTGCGACAGATGAACTACTCGTCGGCGCCGAACGGAGACGCCCAGTGCTGCGCGTCCTGCGCGATTCTTTAAAAACGAGCGCGAGTGCGTTTGTTGCCATGGTGAGTGAGAGAATAACGACGGAGAACGAGGACAAACCGCACGACTTGAGAGGAAAGACTGGAGTTCTGTGACGTCGCGACCGACTTACGACTGTCGCTCGTGCGGGTTTGTTACAAAGTAACAGAGCTTTCAGTTCGGGGGGAGCGTCGCCTTAAAGGGCCAGTTCACCCCAAAATGAACGTTCTGTTAGGCTGAATAGGCAACTTTTTGAGCTATGTTGCAGGGCAACCAGGTGAGACCCTGGGAAATGTATTACTCAATTCTTAAGGCTGAGCTATATGGCAAAAAATTAAAATCTCGATAATATTTTTAACTGGTTAACTTGTAAACAGAACTACAACATGATTCAAGTAACTTGTTCTTTATTAACCCTCTAGTTTAAGAAAATTATATTTCAAGTGCACCACGCATGAAGTTATCAACATGATACAAATCACTCGTTAAATATCTTTGCAGATAATATTATATGTTCAGAAATAAGTGCGTCACTTGTGAGCGATTGATCGTTATTATTGTTATCATTGGCATATCGTCAAAGTGTCTAATTATAACATTTGGTAATATTACTATTCAAAATCACGATTTCTAAAATAACAAAATCGTGGCAAAATATTAAATTCGAATTAATGGATAAAATCAGAAAAATTCTCAATGGGAAAGTGCCCAAGCAAAATTGCTCAAAAAGTAGTCCCTTGTATCATCAGCCATAACATTTATTTGTTCCATACCTGTACGAGTTTCTTCTGTTGAGCACAAAAAATTATATTTTGAAGAATGTGGCATGTTACTCCCCATTGACTCCCACAGTATGAAAAAAAAAGTACTATGGAAGTCCATCGGGGCCAAAAACTTGCTTCAAAATTGAACGACGACAGAACTTTTGGTCGAACCGTCGCTTTAACTGTCATCAGTATTCCTATAAGTGTCCTACCATGTCTTGCACACCACAAAAGAATATTGAAACCAGTGTTTACATGACAGAATACTTGAATGTTCTGGGATTATATAAATATATATATATATATGACATGTTTAAATCATAGGCACTTGAGGGGCTTTTGTTTGTTTTTTAGGTGCCTGGCTGTCTTTTACAACGCAGACGAGCGCTAGTGATTAGTTTTGTTTGTATTTTATTTTGGAGGTGTGTCGCAGGATTTCTGTACTGTTGAGCTACGTGTCTCCTCAGGAGGACGACGCTGGGATAGCGGATCGCTCTTCAGGAATCGCAGCACACCATTGATGTCAACACAAGTGTCTTGCACTCGCAACTGGAACTTAAACCCCCAAAAACGTGAAAAACCGAGGAGTTTAAAACGGCTATGGACTTGGAAACCCGTGTTGTGAATCGTTTTGCTTTTCGTTCGCCGGATTGAAACTACTTTCTCGTGACCCGCCCACCCACCCGCCCATGAGGACTTTACTGTATTGACGCGAGGACGCTTAAGCGTCGAGTGCCTTCCAAGAGTTTAGTGCCAACTTTCAAGGAGTCTCGGTTCATGGCAATCCACGCAGTACTTAACTATTAAGCTCGCTAATGGTTTCGGGGGTTAACGACGTTTCAAAGGCCAGAACGACAGTTCTTTGTTTTGTTTTGAGTGTTTTTTCCTCCAATACACAGGTACTGAAGCCCTCAGACTCAAACCACAAACCACTGTCTGTTTCAAATCAGATCTTTTGTTTTCTTTTTAACAAATGTGATGTACCATTGAAATTCTAATCCGATTGTACGTTTAATTTCAGACTAGCGTTTTAACAGCTGTCTGATTGTTTTAACGAGACTTTTAATACATGCATTTCTAAAAAAAACTATTTTGTTTGCCCTCTTTTTATTTGAGAAGCCTGTGTAATTTGATCTCAAAGTAGCTCTCTTTCTCATCACCAACTGGGGATTATGGGTAATTTGATTGACAGGGGGGCGGACCCCTCTGATGATACTGTAAACACTGTTCGGATGGGTCTTTGGGTGAGTTACAGTACGTTCTACACTGTATAAATGCTAAACTAGAGATGACTTAAAGACACATGCAGCAGCTTCTTGTGAAACCGATGTTTGCTCAAGGTTTAGAAATACAAGCACATGCTGTGTTTAAAATCAGGCGTTGTCCTCTACGCGTAATTACACACGTGTGAAGTGTTCCTGAGCTTCCCAAATGGCTTAACTTACAGTTTTGAGGGTAATACTGTGTTTTTCGTTCAAACCGCAGGAATTGTAGGTAATTGAGGAGCCACTAGTTGTCTTGCCGGGTGGAGTTTGATATTTTTAGATGTTTTTGCCACTTTGCATTTGATGCAAAATTGATGCTTTAGCACTTTTTGTTGGTCGGTGTGCTACGCTTGTGCCATCAGCCTCTTTTGACACGTTTATTTGCACTGTTAAAATCATATTTCATGCAGAAATTATCATTCTGTCATCGTTTGCTCTCCCTCGTGCCGTTCCTAACCTGTACGACTGACTTTATTCTATGAAACGCAAAAGATATTCTGAAAAATGTTATAAAAATGCATTTTTTTTTTCCAAAAGTTGTCTTTATAGTCATACAGGTTTGGAAAGAGATGAGGTTGTGTAAATGACAGAATGGCCATTTTTGAGTGAACTGTCCCTTTAAATTCCATATTATTGAGAACTCAATGTGCTGTCGACAAATTTAAAGGGACAGTTCACCCAAAAATTAAAATTGTCGTCCTTTACTCTCCCTCAAGTTTTTTCAAACCTGTGATTTGAAACACAAAAGATGATATTTTGATATCTATTATGATATTTTTTCCAATCCTATGGAAGTCAATGGCTACCGTCAGCTGTTTGCTCAGCCATGTTAATAAAAATATCATATTTTGTGTTCAATAGAATAGAGAAATTCATACAGGTTTGGAACAACTTGAAAGTGTGTAAATGTTGACTCTATGAACTATTAATTTCCATAGGTGATCCCAGCTTTAATAGCTTTATTATTGATAACATGCTGTCGTCATCTTTAAAGCTCCTCTTAAAGGGGAAGTAGCTTATTTTCTCCTTTTTCTTTCTCTTCAGCATTTCTCGATTGTAAGAGTTTTCACTTCCTCGACAGTTCACCAGCATGTGATGCCGTGCTTTGTTTTGTTTTTTTGACTAACAGGAAGTTCTGGTCAGCTGATCTGTGGTGACTCTGCTGGTGTCATGTGACCTCGTTGAGTTCTGGCACGTGAAGCCTGTATGTTTTAAGGCGATTAAGATCAGCGTATGACCCTGATTAGACGCTGAGACCTCAGTGCCTTCTATTGATTCTTCATCACACCATGCAGTGCACTTACACAAACATGCACATGTTACTCTCGGATTGAACTCGTTTGCCTGTTGATCAGCATTACGCCGGTCTTTTGTGTCAGATGCACAGGTTGGCTGTTCCCAGAGTGGTTTTTGAGCGCTAGAGGAAGCGTTTGAGCGCGTGTGGGTGGTGTTTCTACATGCATGTCTCTTTCCTGCAGCATTCTCTTCATCTAGCTCTGATTTTGAGGCTTTCTTGTGCCCCTTAAAGGGACAGTACACCCAAAAAATAAACATTCTGTCATTTACTCACCCTCTTGTTGTTCCAACCCTATATGAGTTCTTTTGTTCTGTTGAACACAAAAGAAGATATTCCGAAGAATGTCGGAAACAAAACACTTGCTGGTAGCCATTGACTTTTATAGTGTGGGGGGAAATGCTGTGGAGGTCACTGCTGATGACAGAATTTTCATTTTTTGGTGAACTGTCACTTTAAATACTTATGTTATTGGTGTCATGACTTCAGACTAACTCATAAGGTTTTTTTAATAATTGGATACTGTCCTTTATGCCACTTTTTTTAGTATCACTGAGATAATATTATAGTTTTTTTAGTAAAATTTTCAATGAATAAAGAGCAAAAAAAATACTAAAACCTTAACGAAAATGAAAATGGAAAATACTAAATTATTTTTCAGTTTAATTTTAGTTAAGGTTTTAGTATTTTTTGTGCCTTTTTTTCCATTTTAATTTGTTTTATTTTTAGTTGTTTTAGTACATCAAATTAAACTAAATGAAAATGAGAAATTTTAATACAGAAAAAAATATATTTTTTTTTTTTCAATTTTATTTCAGGTAACTTATTTTATTTCAAGTAATGTTTTTTATGGTTTTTAGTTTTAGTTCGTCCAATATCTGTAAAGAGGGACTGTTATTTGTTTTAACTATTTAAGGGCCCTTTACTTTAACTGATTTTAACATGTAAAAGGTAAATATGTAAAATGATTTAATGAAGGGAGACCAGATTTAGATTTTTTCTGTTTCCTTTTTCTTTCTTTTTTTTTAAAATCAAAGATGCATTTCAACACCCATTTGTAAATTCTATATGTTGTTTATATATAGTGTATCTATTTATTTATTTTTTCTTGCTATGGATGTGGCATGACATTAATTTGCAAACAAACACTCAGTCATTGGTCTCATGACCAGCTTTGGTATCATAATAAGGTCACATGACACGTTTGCATTTGCATTGATAATCGAAACCCGTGTTTATGTATCTGTGTTATGCACTCATTTGGTAAATGATGTGGTTGGTGTTTTATGTCGTCATGTCAATAATTGATGCTAAGGTGTGGTTTGTCCAGAGTCTGGCGATGATGGTTTCTGGGAAATCCCTCAGATTCCAGTCATTGTTGTGATTCCTGCTGCTGGGCTTGTCTGAGCAGAGACTCTGTTAGATGCTGCTTACTGAACGTGTCCACGGCTGCAGGCTTTCAGATGATGGTCTAATTCATCTTGTGAATTGAGAGAAGCCGAATGCTTTCCTAAATGGTGAAAAACTGGGCTACAGACACACACTGAGAATAGAAGAGATGCTGGTTATCTGCGGATGTTAGTTTCTCTTTCTCTTCGCTTTGCTCTCAGTGGAGCTGCAGCTCCTTGCAGGAGTTCAGATGGAGAATAATCTACACTCACTCACACACACACACACACACACGCACACTGACACACACACACACTCACTCACACACACAGACACACGCACACGCACACACACACTCACACTCACTCACACACACACACACACACTCACACTCACTCACACACACAGACACACACTCACTCACACTCTCTCACGCACATTCACGCACTCTCACACACACACACTCTCGCACTCGCACATTCACACACACACACACACTCACGCTCACACACGCTCACACACACACTCACGCACACAGACTCACACACACGCTCACACTCACACACGCTCACACACTCACACAGACAGACACGCTCACACGCACACACTCACGCTCACACACACGCACACTCTCACACAGACACACACTCACGCTCTCACACACAGACACACTCACAGACACACACTCACACTCTCTCACACACAGACACACACTCACACACACACACACACACACAGACACTCACACAGACACTTACACACACACACACACACAGACACTCACACAGACACAGACACACACACACACTCACGCTCACACACACTCACACACACACTCTCACACTCACACAGACACACACTCACACAGACACACACACACACGCTCACACACACTCTCACACACACTCACACTCACAGACACAGACACACACACTCGCACAGACACTCACACAGACACACACTCACAGAGACACACACACACACACACACACAGAGACACACACTCACACAGACACAGACACACACACACTCACACAGACACACTCACACAGACACGCACGCACGCACACACACACACACACACACACACACAGACACACACACAGAGACACACACACACACTCACAGACACACACAGACACTCACAGACACAGACACACACAGAGACACACAGACACACACAGACACACACACACACACTCACACAGACACACACGCACACACACACACACACACAGACACAGACACAGGGTTGTAAGGTGTTTTTACACAGAGGAGTTCTGCAGTCTGAGACCACACTGGAAATCTTTTTAGTTCCCAGTTTGATTAAAGAGTTTTGGCATAAAATAAAGAGAAATTATTTTATATTAATAAATATTTATATTTGTGCCACACTGTGAACACACATATGTGTCTGTGTGTGTTTTTATATATATATATTTTTTTAATTTTTTTCATACACTTATCTGTTGATGTGTATTTTTATATACTATTTTTCTGATTATTCTCAAATCATGTTGAGTGCCAACTTTTTAAAAAAATAATACAGAATGTTAATTTTTAATCAAATGAAGCGCTCATGCATTAAGGCATTTTCTCTAGTAGTCTGGTTGGTAACACTTTACAATAAGGTTCCATAAGTTAATATTAATTAATGTATTAACTAACATGAACAAACAATGAACAATACATGTATTACAGTATTTATTAATCTTTCTTAATGTTAATGATAATACAGTTCTTCACTGTTAGTTCATGTTAATTCAGAGTGCATTAACTGTTAATAACCACAACTGTTGAATTTAATAATGCATTTGTAAATGTTGAAATTAACATTAAGATTAATAAATGCTGAATAACTATTGTTCATTCTTAGTTTAACTAAAGTAGTTAACTAATGAACCTTATTGTAAAGTGTTAACGTCTGGTTTTATATTAAATATTTCACATTTATTTAATATTGTCTTCAATTTATAGGTGACTAATTTGAACAAATTCAAATTTGGATATAATTTATATTTGTAATATATAGTTTTGTCACTTAGTTGTTATTGAAGTAAAAAAGATCATCTCTTAAGGTATTTTCAGCAGTGGTCTCAGATTTGTGGACCTCACTGTTATGTCATATTTGTGTGAAAACAATGGTTTTAAACTATAAATAAGATATTGGAAAGGCATTCAAACGTCTAAATGTTGATACTCAGTCCTGCTGTTTATCTTCTCCGTGTCTTCAAGATGTTTTGATTTTGTGGATCATTTTGTGTACTATAGCACAGTTACCCAATTGTGTAAAGAACGGCATTTTATCTATAGTCCGTCATTGTTTCTGTATTCTAGACAAAGGACCTGTGCATCAGGAACTTCAGGTGTGAGATGAATGGGTCATGTGACTGCGGTGAGTGACTGGAAGTGAGGCCAGAGGTCATGTGACCGTACGACTCCAAACACAGAGTTTGTCAAAAGTGTTTGATAATTTGATGCTGCAGGTTAAAGTCTAGTTCGCTCAGCTCAGTTTAACACCTGGAGCACAAAACCAGCCATAAGGGTCAATTTTAATGAAATTGAGATTTATGCATCATCTGAAAGCTGAATAAATAATCTTTCCATTGATGTATGGTTTGTTATGATAGGACAATATTTGAAAATCTTGAATCTGAGGGTGCAAAAAAATCTAAATATTGAGAAAATTATCTTTAAAGTTGTTCAAATTAAGTTCTTAGCAATGCATATTACTAATCAAAAATTAAGTTTTGATATATTTATGGTAAGAAACTTACAAAATATCTTCATGGAACATGATCTTAATATCCTAATGATTTTTGGCATAAAAGAAAAATGGATAATTTTGACCCATACAATGTATTGTTGGCTATTGCTACAAATATACATGTGTTACTTATGACTGCTTTTGTGGTCACATTTTATGATGTTAACGTCAACTGAATTTCCTCTGAAAGCATGTGGAAAGTCCATAGATTCTATCAGCGCATGAACAACAGCGTCACTGTTATGATTGACAGCTGCTTGTTTATGTTGAGCATTGTTACGCAGGTTTGGGTGAATAAGGAAGTGTTCAGGAAAGTAGGTGACAGATAACTCTCTATCTTCAGTGTTTACTCAACAGAGCTTTCATAAGTTCACGTCCAGATCCTTTTCTTTGAGTCTGACAGCGCAGATGTGAAGCGTCTTAGTCATTATGTTGCTTCTGTTGTTAATGTTGAGGGAGAAACACTTGTCTTCAGGGCAGCTGGAGCTTTTAGTCTTATTTCTACATAAAGAGGAAGCTTTACCCAACACTTGTGTTGAGATTCTCGGTCTGATGTGAGGCTCTAGAGACCACAATGATGCATGTGTGATTCTGAAACTTTCCTTTTTAATATGTTCCTCTGGTTTAGTCAAACCCTAGTGAAAAACAAATATGCTTTGAAATACATTTATTTCATGCTAAGTATACACTTTCATATTTATGCACTAATAAAATGCACTGCAATTGTACTTTTAGTGTACTAAACTGGTATACTTACAATCTGTTATATTGGAATAACTAATTTTGTACTTTATGCACTTTAATTGTGCTGAAGTAGTGCTGAAAGATATTCTTAGTATATTTGATTGTGCTAAAGTGTAACTATTGCACGTGTACTTCAGGTACATTTTGAATAATATCGGTCTGTAAATGCAAAACATTTAAAGATCATACAGTCCTCATCAAAAGTGACATTAAAACACATTTTAGACTTAATATTAAGAAATGTGCATTGTGCACAAGTGCTACGCCAAATAAAGTTTAATTATAGTTTTTTTAATCAGTAAAGGTCCTTGCACACTGAGTCCGAAATTTCCATTTTTTCGTATTTGTCGTCCTTTCCTATCAAAATGCATGCTACGGATGCGAAAACGCAGAAAATCGTGAGATCGTATTTATTTTTTAACATGCGAAAATTTCGGACTCAGTGTGCAATGACCTTCAGTCTCGAGTTATCTTTCAGTAAATATGTTAATAGATTTTAACTTAGTATAAAATAAATTCATTTTAAATATATTGCTTTTTACTAGTGTAGGCAGATGTTATTTAAGCTTGAACTCTCTGTAAACTTCTCAGAAATTGCATTGTTATTGTTATTATATCTGATACAGTAGCAGTGTTGCTTACACTTTATTCTGATAGTTTGTTTTAGTCATTCTACTGGTTATCAGTAACTGTGCAACTCCAACTAGCTCTCAGTAGAGTATTAGTAGACCGTTAGTAGAATAAGTTGACATGTACTAGTCTACTAATACTATAATGACTGCTAGTTGACATGTACTAGTCTACTAATACTATAATGACTGCTAGTTGACATGTACTAGTCTACTAAGACAGTCTACTAATACTCTAATGACTGCTAGTTGACATGTACTAGTCTACTAAGACAGTCTACTAATACTCTAATGACTGCTAGTTGACATGTACTAGTCTACTAAGACAGTCTGCTAATACTCTAATGACTGCTAGTTGACATGTACTAGTCTACTAAGACAGTCTGCTAATACTCTAATGACTGCTAGTTGACATGTACTGGTCTACTAAGACAGTCTGCTAATACTCTAATGACTGCTAGTTGACATGTACTTGCAAAGTTAGTCTACTAAGACAGTCTACTAATACTCTAATGACTGCTAGTTGACGTACTAGTCTACTAAGACAGTCTACTAATACTCTAATGACTGCTAGTTGACATGTACTTGCAAAGTTATTCTACTAATACTCTAATGACTGCTAGTTGACATGTACTTGCAAAGTTAGTCTACTAAGACAGTCTGCTAATACTCTAATGACTGCTCTAATACTCTAATGACTGCTAGTTGACATGTACTAGTCTACTAAGACAGTCTACTAATACTCTAATGACTGCTAGTTGACATGTACTGGTCTACTAAGACAGTCTGCTAATACTCTAATGACTGCTAGTTGACATGTACTTGCAAACTTAGTATACTAAGACAGTCTGCTAATACTCTAATGACTGCTAGTTGACATGTACTTGCAAAGTTAGTCTACTAAGACAGTCTACTAATACTCTAATGACTGCTAGTTGACATGTACTAGTCTACTAAGACAGTCTACTAATACTCTAATGACTGCTAGTTGACATGTACTTGCAAAGTTATTCTACTAATACTCTAATGACTGCTAGTTGACGTACTTGCAAAGTTAGTCTACTAAGACAGTCTGCTAATACTCTAATGACTGCTCTAATACTCTAATGACTGCTAGTTGACATGTACTTGCAAAGTTAGTCTGCTAAGACAGTCTGCTAATACTCTAATAACTGCTAGTTGACATGTACTTGCAAAGTTAGTCCAATAAGACAGTCTACTAATACTCTAATGACTGCCAGTTGACATGTACTAGTCTACTAAGTCTACTAATACTCTAATGACTGCTAGTTGACATGTACTAGTCTACTAAGACAGTCTGCCAATACTCTAATGACTACTAGTTGACGTACTTGCAAAGTTAGTCTACTAAGACAGTCTGCTAATACTCTGACTGCTAGTTGACATGTACTTGCAAAGTTATTCTACTAAGACAGTCTACTAATACTCTAATGACTGCTAGTTGACATGTACTAGTCTACTAAGACAGTCTACTAATACTCTAATGACTGCTAGTTTACATGCACTAGTCTACTAAGACAGTCTACTAATACTCTAATGACTGCTAGTTGACATGTACTTGCAAAGTTAGTCTACTAAGACAGTCTGCTAATACTCTAATAACTGCTAGTTGACATGTACTTGCAAAGTTAGTCTACTAAGACAGTCTACTAATACTCTAATGACTGCTAGTTGACATGTACTAGTCTACTAAGACAGTCTACTAATACTCTAATGACTGCTAGTTGACATGTACTTGCAAAGTTATTCTACTAATACTCTAATGACTGCTAGTTGACATGTACTTGCAAAGTTAGTCTACTAAGACAGTCTGCTAATACTCTAATGACTGCTCTAATACTCTAATGACTGCTAGTTGACATGTACTAGTCTACTAAGACAGTCTACTAATACTCTAATGACTGCTAGTTGACATGTACTTGCAAACTTAGTATACTAAGACAGTCTGCTAATACTCTAATGACTGCTAGTTGACATGTACTTGCAAAGTTAGTCTACTAAGACAGTCTGCTAATACTCTAATGACTGCTCTAATACTCTAATGACTGCTAGTTGACATGTACTAGTCTACTAAGACAGTCTGCTAATACTCTAATGACTGCTAGTTGACATGTACTTGCAAACTTAGTATACTAAGACAGTCTGCTAATACTCTAATGACTGCTAGTTGACATGTACTTGCAAAGTTAGTCTACTAAGACAGTCTACTAATACTCTAATGACTGCTAGTTGACATGTACTAGTCTACTAAGACAGTCTACTAATACTCTAATGACTGCTAGTTGACATGTACTTGCAAAGTTATTCTACTAATACTCTAATGACTGCTAGTTGACATGTACTTGCAAAGTTAGTCTACTAAGACAGTCTACTAATACTCTAATGACTGCTAGTTGACATGTACTAGTCTACTAAGACAGTCTACTAATACTCTGACTGCTAGTTGACATGTACTAGTCTACTAAGACAGTCTACTAATACTCTAATGACTGCTAGTTGACATGTACTAGTCTGCTAAGACAGTCTACTACTACTCTAATGACTGCTAGTTGACATGTACTAGTCTACTAAGATGGTCTACTAATACTCTAATCTCTGGAACCCCAAAAGAGTATTATTTTTATTGGTCACATTATTGAAATTAGTTGAATTTGAACCCTGATATTTACGGAAGCCTGTTTCTGCCACTGAATAAAAAAAATGTAATTGCTATTCTCACACTTCTGACTTTTGTCTCATGAATTGTGAGATTATAAACGTGCAATTGTGAGATTGTGGGATGTAAAGCTGCAATTGTGTTATAAAGTCAGAATTTCAAAAAAAGTCACAATTTCCTTTTAGTTAAAAATATAATTCCGTGGTTGAAACAGGCTTCCGTGGATATTTCAGTGATCATTCTGTCATTATTTACTCTTCCTCATATTGTTCTAAACTTGTATGACTGACTTTATTATGTGGAACACAATTTTGGTAACACGTGACCGTGCCAAACATCACATGAACAAACCGGAAAATATGCATTGCGTCCGTTTGTCAAAGAAATCGTTAACAGCAATTTGAACCGATGGTGACTTTTAATGCAATCAGCAAATCCACCTAGTTATTTTTGTTATATGCATTTTAGTATTATTTTAATATGTAAATGTTAGTTTGAAACAAAATAAAAACTAGATATACATTAGATAAATTAGCTATATGCTTCATAACATGCATTTTTGGTATGTCCTCTGAAGGCATCCACATTGAACCAGAAGCAACTCAACCTGTTTCACAGAATACATCCGTATTTAATCATAACCTGAACTGACTTTCAGCGAATGGACAAACTCTGTTACGCAGAAGAACATCAGTCATACAGGAATGACATTAGAGTAATTAAATGATGATAGAAGTTTGATTTAAAGAAGTTTGGTCTCAAACAGAACATGACTGGCCATGTAAACTGGTTAAACACCATACCTATGCAAATCAACCAAAAAATGACTTTGTATCTTTGTAACACATTTTAAGCAAATGTTACTGCTACAATCTACTCACTATTTATAAAGAAATATTACATAAGTATATAAAATTTCACATATAGAATTGTCAAATCTACTTACCAAAGTAAAGTAAATTTAACAAAGAAAATAAGTAACTTTAGCCTGTCCAGTAAAAGTTTGAGTATTTTTAATTATTTAAAGCTTACTTGGCAATACTTAATATAGCACCTAATTAAACCATGTTTTAA
Organism: Aspiorhynchus laticeps; assembly: GCA_023376895.1. Lineage (NCBI taxonomy): Eukaryota > Metazoa > Chordata > Actinopteri > Cypriniformes > Cyprinidae > Aspiorhynchus > Aspiorhynchus laticeps. The sequence goes on from CM041798.1 coordinate 34,135,077, forward strand.
AGTGTATGTTACTTAGAAACATGTAACACAATAGATATCATTAAGACACAATATCAGCACTCATACAGAGATTTCAATACTTGGAACGCAATACACAATGACTGTAACATTCTGTGGTTCATTTCTGAGTATGAATGTGTCATTTTGAGTAGAACATGATGTAACGAAATCACAAGTTACTAAACCTACGAACAAAAGCAATGGTGAAACAGTGTAAATACAGGTTTTTAACACTAGAAGACGATCCTCAAACATGTTCTCTCTGCTGAGTCCCTTTATCCATCAATCATGTTTTATTAGATTGTGATGGTTTCAACTCATTGAGAATTTTTTTATTAATAGATTTTTATCCGAGTTAAGCCAAATACAGTTTTTAGCAAAACTAAATGATATAACTCAGCCATAATATTCCTCGCCATGAAAATAGCCACAGAAGCTGGAATGGTGTTAAACACAAACAAACAACTAAACAAACATGCCCCAGTGCATGATGGGAACACCACTATCAAAAAAGTTGAGTAGGTTTTACTTAATTTTATGATGTTTATATTTACGCTTTAACTTCTACAAGCTTGAATTGAGTACAATATAGAATTTACTCACGTTAATTTTTTACTTTATTTACTTACTTTACTTTTATCAATTATTGCTTGAACTAACTTTTTCATATAGAAATTACATTTTGTTTTTACATTTTGTTTTTATTTCGTCTTTATTCTCGAAACATTTCGACTTTATTCTCGTAACATTTCGTCTTTATTCACATTTCGTCTTTATTCTCGTAGTATTTCGACTTTATTCTCGAAACATTTCGACTTTATTCTCGAAACATTTCGACTTTATTCTCGTAGTTTCGTCTTTATTCTCGTAACATTTCGACTTTATTCTCGTAACATTTCGACTTTATTCTCATAATTTCGTCTTTATTCTCGTAATTTCGACTTTATTCTCGTAACATTTCGACTTTATTCTCGTAACATTTCGACTTTATTCTCGTAATTTCGTCTTTATTCTCGTAACATTTCGAATTTATTCTCGTAGTTTCGTCTTTATTCTCGTAACATTTCGACTTTATTCTCGTAACATTTCGACTTTATTCTCATAATTTCGTCTTTATTCTCGTAATTTCGACTTTATTCTCGTAACATTTCGACTTTATTCTCGTAACATTTCGACTTTATTCTCGTAATTTCGTCTTTATTCTCGTAACATTTCGACTTTATTCTCGTAATTTCGTCTTTATTCTCGTAACATTTCGACTTTATTCTCGTAATTTCGTCTTTATTCTCGTAACATTTCGACTTTATTCTCGTAGTTTCGTCTTTATTCTCGTAACATTTCGACTTTATTCTCGTAATTTCGTCTTTATTCTCGTAATTTCGACTTTATTCTCGTAACATTTCGACTTTATTCTCGTAATTTCGTCTTTATTCTCATAATTTCGACTTTATTCTCGTAACATTTCGTCTTTATTCACATTTCATCTTTATTCTCGTAGTATTTCGACTTTATTCTCGAAACATTTCGACATTATTCTCGTAATATTTCGACTTTATTCTCGTAGTATTTCGACTTTATTCTCGTATTATTTCGACTTTATTCTCGTAGTATTTCGACTTTATTCTCGTAGTATTTCGACTTTATTCTCGAAACATTTCGACATTATTCTCGTAATATTTCGACATTATTCTCGTAGTATTTCGACTTTATTCTCGTAATATTTCGACTTTATTCTCGTAGTATTTCGACTTTATTCTCGTAGTATTTCGACTTTATTCTCGTAGTATTTCGACTTTATTCTCGTAGTATTTCGACTTTATTCTCGTAATATTTCGACATTGTTCTCGTAATATTTCGACTTTATTCTCGTAATATTTCGACATTATTCTCGTAGTATTTCGACTTTATTCTCGTAATATTTCGACTTTATTCTCGTAGTATTTCGACATTATTCTCGTAGTATTTCGACATTATTCTCGTAATATTTCGACTTTATTCTCGTAATATTTCGACATTATTCTCGTAGTATTTTGACATTATTCTTGTAATATTTTGACATTCTCGTAATATTTCGACTTTATTCTCGTAATATTTCGACTTTATTCTCGTAATATTTCGACTTTATTCTCGTAGTATTTCGACTTTATTCTCGTAATATTTTGACATTATTCTCGTAGTATTTCGACTTTATTCTCGTAGTATTTCGACATTATTCTCGTAGTATTTCGACTTTATTCTCGAAACATTTCGACATTATTCTCGTAATATTTCGACTTTATTCTCGTAGTATTTCGACTTTATTCTCGTAATATTTCGACTTTATTCTCGTAGTATTTCGACTTTATTCTCGTAATATTTCGACATTGTTCTCGTAATATTTCGACATTGTTCTCGTAATATTTCGACTTTATTCTCGTAATATTTCGACATTATTCTCGTAGTATTTCGACTTTATTCTCGTAGTATTTCGACATTGTTCTCGTAATATTTCGACATTGTTCTCGTAATATTTCGACATTGTTCTCGTAATATTTCGACTTTATTCTCGTAATATTTCGACATTATTCTCGTAGTATTTCGACTTTATTCTCGTAGTATTTCGACATTATTCTCGTAGTATTTCGACATTATTCTCGTAATATTTCGACTTTATTCTCGTAATATTTCGACATTATTCTCGTAGTATTTTGACATTATTCTTGTAATATTTCGACATTCTCGTAATATTTCGACTTTATTCTCGTAATATTTCGACTTTATTCTCGTAGTATTTCGACTTTATTCTCGTAATATTTTGACATTATTCTCGTAATATTTTGACATTATTCTCGTAATATTTCGACATTATTCTCGTAATATTTCGACTTTATTCTCGTAGTATTTCGACATTGTTCTCGTAATATTTCGACATTGTTCTCGTAATATTTCGACATTGTTCTCGTAATATTTCGACTTTATTCTCGTAATATTTCGACATTATTCTCGTAATATTTCGACTTTATTCTCGTAGTATTTCGACATTATTCTCGTAGTATTTCGACATTATTCTCGTAATATTTCGATTTTATTCTCGTAATATTTCGACATTATTCTCGTAGTATTTTGACATTATTCTTGTAATATTTTGACATTCTCGTAATATTTCGACTTTATTCTCGTAATATTTCGACTTTATTCTCGTAATATTTCGACTTTATTCTCGTAGTATTTCGACTTTATTCTCGTAATATTTTGACATTATTCTCGTAATATTTTGACATTATTCTCGTAATATTTCGACATTATTCTCGTAATATTTCGACTTTATTCTCGTAGTATTTCGACTTTATTCTCGAAATATTTCGACTTTATTCTAGTAGTATTTCGACTTTATTCTCGAAATATTTCGACTTTATTCTCGTAATATTTTGACATTATTCTCGTAATATTTCGACTTTATTCTCGTAGTATTTCGACTTTATTCTCGAAATATTTCGACTTTATTCTCGTAGTATTTCGACTTTATTCTCGTAATATTTCGACATTATTCTCGTAATATTTCTACATTATTCTCGTAGTATTTCGACTTTATTCTCGTAGTATTTCGACTTTATTCTCGTAGTATTTCGACTTTATTCTCTAAATATTTCGACTTTATTCTAGTAGTATTTCGACTTTATTCTCGTAATATTTTGACATTATTCTCGTAATATTTCGACTTTATTCTCGTAATATTTCGACTTTATTCTCGTAATATTTCGGCTTTATTCTCGAAATATTTTGACATTATTCTCGTAATATTTCGACATTATTCTCGTAATATTTCGACTTTATTCTCGTAGTATTTCGACTTTATTCTCGTAGTATTTCGACTTTATTCTCGTAATATTTCGACATTATTCTCGTAATATTTCGACATTATTCTCGTAGTATTTCAACTTTATTCTCGTAGTATTTCGACTTTATTCTCGTAGTATTTCGACTTTATTCTCGTAGTATTTCGACTTTATTCTCGTAGTATTTCGACTTTATTCTCGTAGTATTTCGACTTTATTCTCGAAATATTTCGACTTTATTCTAGTAGTATTTCGACTTTATTCTCGTAATATTTTGACATTATTCTCGTAATATTTCGAC
>CM041798.1:34144192-34149192 GCA_023376895.1 Aspiorhynchus laticeps
GGATATTTAGTCTAGAACTACAGTAAGATCATGTTGATATTTAGTCTAGAACTACAGTAAGATCGTGTCGATATTTAGTCTAGAACTACAGTAAGATCGTATCGATATTTAGTCTAGAACTACAGTAAGATCGTGTTGATATCTAGTCTAGAACTACAGTAAGATCGTGTCGATATCTAGTCTAGATCTACAGTAAGATCGTGTCGATATTTAGTCTAGAACTACAGTAAGATCGTGTCGATATTTAGTCTAGATCTACAGTAAGATCGTGTCGATATTTAGTCTAGAACTACAGTAAGATCGTGTCGATATTTAGTCTAGATCTACAGTAAGATCGTGTTGATATTTAGTCTAGATCTACAGTAAGATCGTGTCGATATCTAGTCTAGATCTACAGTAAGATCGTGTCGATATTTAGTCTAGAACTACAGTAAGATCGTGTCGATATTTAGTCTAGATCTACAGTAAGATCGTGTCGATATCTAGTCTAGATCTACAGTAAGATCGTGTCGATATTTAGTCTAGAACTACAGTAAGATCGTGTCGATATTTAGTCTAGAACTACAGTAAGATCGTGTGGATATTTAGTCTAGAACTACAGTAAGATCGTGTCGATATTTAGTCTAGATCTACAGTAAGATCATGTCGATATTTAGTCTAGAACTACAGTAAGATCGTGTCGATATTTAGTCTAGAACTACAGTAAGATCGTGTGGATATTTAGTCTAGAACTACAGTAAGATCGTGTCGATATTTAGTCTAGATCTACAGTGAGATCGTGTCGATATTTAGTCTAGAACTACAGTAAGATCGTGTCGATATTTAGTCTAGAACTACAGTAAGATCGTGTCGATATTTAGTCGTAGAACTACAGTAAGATTGTGTCGATATTTAGTCTAGAACTACAGTAAGATCGTGTCGATATTTAGTCTAGAACTACAGTAAGATCGTGTCGATATTTAGTCTAGAACTACAGTAAGATCGTGTCGATATTTAGTCGTAGAACTACAGTAAGATTGTGTCGATATTTAGTCTAGAACTACAGTAAGATCGTGTCGATATTTAGTCTAGAACTACAGTAAGATCGTGTCGATATTTAGTCTAGAACTACAGTAAGATCGTGTCGATATTTAGTCTAGAACTACAGTAAGATCTTGTCGATATTTAGTCTAGAACTACAGTAAGATCGTGTCGATATTTAGTCTAGAACTACAGTAAGATCGTGTCGATATTTAGTCTAGAACTACAGTAAGATCATGTCGATATCTAGTCTAGAACTACAGTAAGATCGTGTCGATATTTAGTCTAGAACTACAGTAAGATCATGTCGATATCTAGTCTAGAACTACAGTAAGATCATGTTGATATCTAGTCTAGAACTACAGTAAGATCATGTTGATATCTAGTCTAGAACTACAGTAAGATCATGTTGATATCTAGTCTAGAACTACAGTAAGATCATATTATATCAAGTTCAAGTCAAGTTGAGCTTTATTGTCATTCTGCTACATGTGGGGACATACAGTGGAACGAAATGTCGTGCCTCACAGGTCCCCGGTGCGACATAAATACAGACATACAACAATGAAGTAAAACACTATAAACCTATACACAACTAACCTACTGACAGATTGTTTCTAAGTATACTATATGTAAATGTTTACCCTATACAACTAAAGATAAAGATAAAAATACAAACTATGCGAATGCTTCACATAAATACTGTACATGTGCAGAGAGAAACATTGTGAGTCAAGCAGCTGGCTGGGGAACAGTACAAGATGATTTGTAGTAGTGCATGAGCATGTAAACATACATACAGTCTTTTGTGGGATTGTGTACACATAGCAGTGTGTGAAAAGTGTCTAGTGCATAGAGGAGAGTGTGTTACTACAGGTGGTTTGTACAGGCCTACTCACCTGTGTGTAGCACACTTGAATTGCACAAAAAAAGTTCACCGTTTTTTTTTTTGTCCCTTGGTGTGGTAAGGTTGGGGGGTGTTTTTTTGGGGGGAGGAGGGGGGGGTGGTCCATGTTTCAGGAGGTAGGGGTTTGGTCCATGTTTCAGGAGGTAGGGGTTTGCATGGGGTTTCAGAGGGGGGCGGGGTGATCTGAGTTCAGGGCTCTCACAGCCAGGGGGAAAAAGCTGTTGAGCAGTCTGGCGGAGCGGGCTCTGATGCTCCGGTACCGTCTTGATGGTAGGAGCTGGAAGAGACTGAGGGAGGGGTGGGTGGGTTCCTTCATGATGCTGTTGGTTTTGCTGGAGCATCGTGCAAGGAACATGTCCAGGATGGATGGGAGAGGGGCACCGATGATCTTTGCAGCCGTGTTCTCTGTCCGCTGGAGGGTCTTGCGGTCAGCAGCACTGCAGTTCCCGTACCAGACAGTGATGCAGCTGGTCAGCACACTCTCAATGGTGCCCCTGTAGAATGTGGTGAGGATGGGTGGAGGGAGACTTGCTCTTTTCAGCCGGCGGAGAAAGTGTAGGCGCTGTTGTGCCTTCTTGGAGTGTGACGTGGTGTTAGTGGTCCAGGTGAGATCCTCTGTGATGTGACTCTCACAGACACAGACACAGACACACACAGACACAGACACAGACACAGACACACTCACACACACACACACACGCACTTGTTTCGCTATCCTTGTGGGGACTTCCATAGGCGTAATGGTTTTTCTACTGTACAGACCGTATATTCTATTGCCCTACACCAACCCTACACCTAAACTTAGCCTCACAGGAGACTTTTTGCATTTTTAGATTTTTCAAAAAACTTAATTCTGTGTGATTTATAAGCTTGTTTACACATGAAGACCTCAATTTAGGTCCCCACCGTGACACAAGTCCCCATGAGGCTGTGTGTATTCAGGTTTAAGTCCCCACCGGTATATAAAAACTAGCACACTCTCTCTCTCTCTCACACACACACACACTCTCTCTCTCTCACACAAACACACTCACACACACACACAACAGGAGATATTGAGTGATATATAAACGTCTTAATAACTTAAGGCCATCTGGAGTCCTGAGGGTTGTATGTGTGAAGGATGAGGACAAAGGTCATTGTGTTATAATGCAGTGATCTGTGAGCGCTTCAGCAGAAGCGTGAGCATTTCCTTCAGATCTCTTCTCACAGGAAAGCATCACAAACCTGTGAAGTCTGTTTATGACACGTACCCGAGAGAGACGCACTTGTGTTGCCCGTTCTGTTCCAGTATCTAACCTGGCATGAGCAAATGTCTGGGTGTACACTAATAATGGAGATGTTGGTATTGACCTTCATCAGTTAATGCCAGTGTCTTCGTCGTTACGTAATCTGCTCAACTGATTCAGTTCATTGTGGTGATTACCTTTGATTAACCAAGTTTAATAACCAAAAACCTAACATTGTGTCAACTTTCCTAAATATTATGACACTTAAAGGAATAGTTCACCTAAAAATGACCATTCTTTCATCATTTACTCTCCCTCGTGTCATTCAAACCTGATGTCAGTTTCTTTCTCAAAAGAGGATATTTTGAATATTTCTGATATCTTCAAGCCATTGACTTGTATGGAAAAAAATACTATAAAAGTTAATGGTGACCAGCAACTGTTTGCGTCCTAAAATTCTTCAAAATCCCTTCTTTTGTGTTCAGCAGCTGAAAGAGACTCATACAGGTTTGAAACGACACGAGGGAGAATAAATGATGACAAGACTTTCGTTTTTGGGTGAACTATACCGTTAAGTTTGCACAGTGGGTATAGATAATAATATATATATATATATATATATATATATATATATATATATATATATATATATATATATATACTGCCCTCCAAAAGTTTGGAAACGCTCTAGAAAAGTGGGGTTTTGGACAATATTGGCATGAATCCTTTTTAATTTGTGATAATTTTGCACTGATAAGGGACAACACAAACTACAAAAACATATTTTATTACAGTACATAAACAGTTTGTACATAGAAAAAAATTTTTTTTAAATTTAATATTTTGTAAACTATAATGACCTAAATTGTGTTCTAATTGGTTCATTGTATTCTAAACTTAATTGGCAATCAATTGTTGAAGCTATTAAGGTGTGCTGACCCAAAGGCCAAGTTTAAACCAGTAACCAGGTATCACAGCATGTCTGACTTTGACATGCATATATTGACATTATTATGTAATCAGAATGAAAATTATTATTGCTGGTCTTCATGATAATGTCAAGTTACTTTAATGTATTTGCACCAAAAAAATATAAGGATTTATGCTGATATCATCCAAAACCACACTTTTCTATAGCGTTTCCAAACTTTTGGAGGGCAGTGTATATAGTAAAAAAATATTATATATACAGTGCACAGCATAAATGAGTACACCCCCTCTGAATAAATATAAAATATGTATTTTCTTAATGATCACAAATATAATTCATGGAAAGATGGCAAAATTGAAATGTATTAAACATATACTTAATAAAAACGACAAAATATATGCCAACATTTTCTGTAAGATAAGTAAATTAGCCAATTTAGTTTAAATGAAGGACTGCAGAAATGAGTACACCCTAGATTTAATTCAGCAAATGTTTAATATTCTAGTACTTAGTATGTCCTCCAGAACTTTAAGTATACTGCTCTGACCGTTCTTGGCATTGAGTACAAGTTCATGACTAATTTTCACATCTGTGCTGTTTAACTCCTGGAGGACGACCTCCTTAAATGCTCTGGTCTTTAATGGGGAGTTTTGCTCAGCTCGTCTCTACAGAATCCCCCACAGCTGCTCAAGAGTGTTAAGATTGAGTGAAATACATGTCCACTGAAGGATTTTCACCTTGTGAGAATGAATATCTTCATTGACATGCTGAAAAAATGCCCAATAATGCAGGGAATGAGGGGAGGGTAGCATCTTCTGTTTCAAGTTGTTGTATTGCATCACACAGTAGCGTGTGAATTCATGACAGCGTTGATAAAGCACAACTCCCTCACACCTTCAGCACTCATTCATCC